>JACVTC010000023.1:305000-532500 GCA_016946835.1 Neocallimastix lanati (nom. inval.) | reverse complement strand
TTATACCAATCGAAAGTTGTATAGTCATCAGATATACATTGACCACTAGCACTAAACTCAGAGAAGCAACCATTTTCGATGAAATAAGTATAGTCATAATCATTGTTATGCTTGATACATTCTCTATCCACTGAACATCATTTCTTATTTCGAACATTTAATTATCTGATTATATTTACCAGAGAAACAAGGATTCAAATTCACGGTAACATATATTTTCAAAATGACAAGGATATTTCAGGAAAGGATTTTAGGTTTCTAGGTTAACTCAAAAAATTCAAGACCAGAACAACAATCATTTTTTCCACAAAAATATATATCAGATGGATCACATCTTAGGCGTTGATAAGTTAAATGTTTACCATTATTAAATAATCAATTAGGATTATTATCTTCAAAACTCATAATCACATCCCTTTATGAATAAATCAATTAGAGTTTGTTTCAATCATCAAATTCCTCTGGAAAGCGAGAAATATGTAATTCTATATATAAATAATATAAATATCAAATCCTTTTCCTGCTGAAGATGAATAATAATAATTATTATCAAAGAGAACACCTTCATTTGGAATATGTAATTCATAAGATATTAAAGATAAAGGACTTCATTATTACTAATACTACATTGATTTTCTTGAACTTCTACTTCCTTTCCAATAAGTTTCATATAATATTTCTTTTGTATTATAAAATGTTTCAGAATTTTCCTGAATTTGTGGATTGATTGTTTTTTTTTTTTAGAGAATTTTTCATCATATTGGTTATTACTACTACTACTACTACTACTACTACTACTACTACTACTACTACTACTACTACTACTACTACTACTACTACTATTACTATTACTATTACTATTACTATTACTATTACTACTTCTATTTTTATCCATGGTAGAATTTTCATCATCAATACTATCTCTAGTTGCTAGTTCATAATAAGAAATATTAGGAATATTTCCAATTTTTTTTTATAAGTTAACATAGGAAAAGTTAACTCAAATAGTAAAAATAATTTTAAAAAGGACATATAGGACTAATCAAAATAGAATCTGTTGGTATATATTTTATATTGTCATCATCAATACCTTTTTTTTTTTTCCATTGAGGTTGCTTTCTTTAATAAAAGTTTTTTTGTTAAAGATATTATAATTAATAAATAAGATTTCTTTTTATTTTCATCATTGTGTTTTCTTAATTGAAAAATTTCTATTATTTCATTTAATTTTTTTCATCAAATTCTCCATTTTCAAGAGTATAGGAATTTTTATTTTCAAAAATAATATCATAGATATCATTCATTCTATCATATACCAGTTTATCTATGGCATTTTGAATCTGTTTACTTCTCTTGTTATGGTATTTGCTATTTTTATTTCATAAAATAGAAGTAATATAATAATTACTTTTAACTAAAATATTTAATAAGTAATAGTTGAATAATATCGCTATTGGAAATAATAATTTGTAATTTTCTTTCTTATTTTTTTAAAAAAAAAAAAAAAAAAAAATTATTATATTTTTAAATAATAATTATTTATTATTTTATTTCTATGTTATTATTAGTATTATTATACTTTTTTAAAAAATATCAAATTTATAATAGGTAATCTTTATTTTTTTATAATAGTTTTTTTTTTTTTTTTAAGAAAAAAAAATTACTGTTTTACCATTTTAGTTAGTATTATTTTATTGTTATATCTTTTTTTAAAAAAAAAAAAATTAAATTTTACTTTTTTTTTTTTTTTTTTTAACAAAAAGTCATTTATGATACCCAAATCAACCAATAATTTTGCTTAAATTTTATTACTATGTAATAAATATAATCACTTTTTAATATAATATTTTTTAAAAAATAATTGATATAATAAATAATTAATAAATAATTAGATATTACGTAAATAGATATTAAACAATTAATCAATTATCAAAAGTAATATTTATTATATCTCAAAATAATTATTTTGGTTTAATAAATATAAAATATATGATATAAATGTATGCACGTTATAAAATATATATATAATCATTATTCATCATCATCATTAAAAATTGAAAAGTATGAATTTCAGTTGCTAATAATGTTTCTTTTTTTTAAAAAAAAAAATAATAATAATAACAATAATATATAATAAATGAATAATATGAATATTTTTTATGGTCAAATTATATTCTCTCATATTAATATTATAATTTTAATAATTTTTCAACTTTCTTTTAAGATAAAACATAAATATATGTAAAATGTATATTTTTATGCTAATTATTAATATTTTCACATGTCCATAATAAGAACCTAAAAAACTCTGATGTAACTTTTTGGAGTTCCTAAAAAAAGAAAAACAAAACAAAATAAATTAATTATGCCAAAACTATACAAATTAAATTAATTATTCCATCCTTCAAAAAATATATAAATATAGATATAAGTCATTTATCAATATATAGAATCAATTAAATGATATGTAATTAATTAATTAATTAATATTTAATTAATTAAATAATAAAAATCAAAAATTTGTATATATAAATAAAAGTATACAAATAAAGATTAAAAAAAAAAAAAATTTCCTTTTAAAAATTTCCTTTCAAAAAAAATAAATTAAAATTTTGTTTATATATTATCTATTTATTATTTATTATTTATTATTTATTATCTATTATTTATTATTTATTATCTATTATTTATTAATAAATACTCTTTTTATTATTTAATTATTTATTATTTATTATTTAATTATTTATTATTTATTATTTATTATTTATTATTTATTTATTATTTATTATTTATTATTTATTATTTATTTATTATTTATTATTTATTTATTATTTATTATTTATTATTTATTATTTATTAAATCTTGATTATATATTTTTGTGTTTTAAATATAATCTTATTTATATTGAAAATAAATAGAATTTTCAGTTGTTCTTGATATAAACATTAATACAAAACACAAAAAAAAAAATTCTATTAATAATTAATGTTTATCAAATATTAAGTATAAAATAAATAAATTATGCTACAATCAATGCAAATCCTTTTTTAGTACTATCATTAACAATTACAAAATATATGTTAATAGATTATTTTAACTATAGAAACATTAATATTAATATTAATAAATTTATTAATGGCTAGTTATTATGTTAATCTTCACCCACTTAGATTTATATATGATATACTAAGACATATGTGAAGGATTCCATTATTTGTTATAAAATTTGTATAATTAATATTTATCTAGTATGGATGTGAAGCATTTCGACATAATTTATGTATAATCATCATAAATTTTTGTACAATGTGTATAATATATGTAATACGCCACTATTTTCAACGTATATTTTTATTTATTAGCATTAAAAAAATAAAATAAAAACAAAAAAAAGAATAGATAAAAGAATAAATGTATTTTAGCATTAAAAAAATAAAATAAAAACAAAAAAAGAATAAATAAGTTTTCTGTTGAGAATTTTATTTTATTTTTATTTTTTTTTAATTTTATTTTATTATTATATTTTATTATTAAATATTTTAATAATAAAACCTTTCCATTTTATTTTATTCAAATAAAATAAATAAAATTATATATTTTATTATTAAATTAATTAAATAATAGAATAAAATTTATTATAATATTAAATATTTATTATTAATAAAATTTTAATATTGATATTAATATTAATAAAATATTTTGATATTGATATTAATAAAATATTTTTATATTGATATTAATAAAATATATTGATATTGATATAAATATAATTTAAACTATATATATTCTAGTTAATTATTATTCATAAATTTAGAGAGTGTTTATTTCTATTAAACATTTATACCATAAATCGATGATATCATTTTTATCACATTTTTTATCAATTAATTCGGATTCCTTTTTTTTTTGTATTTTTTAATGAAATCATTGATTTCATCAGTTTCTGTTAATATTCTTTTTTTTTTTTCCAAACTCCTTCAATTTTCCTTTTGTAATTATTGTAAGATAAAGATTCTTCTCTTTTTAAATGATAAGTCAATTCATATGAAGAAGTTTTTTTGTAAAACAATTTTTTTAAGTAATTGTTAAAAGATTCTGAAGCATTATTTTTTATTTGGTTTATATCGTTATAATAATTCCAATATTGAATATCATATTTATATAAATAAGTCTTATTAAAATATTCCAAAAAATTTAAAAAATTGAAATAATTATATATTTGACATATAATTTTAATATAATTATAAATATCAAATATATATTCAGGATTTATAAAAAGGAAAATTTGTAATAGCTTTATATAACAAATAAATTTTATGATTATTTTCAACTTCATTATAACATATTTTATTTTTTTGAACTTCTAACGATCTTTTATAATGCCATACACAATATTTAATAGTAATATTATGAAATATTTTAATGGAAGCATTGGATATACTTTTTTCAAAATCACAACGCAAAATTTTTGGTGTAACTATAATATTATTATTATAATTACTTTCATTCTTTTTTAATTCTTCAAATAACAATTTATAGGTTGCTTGTTCTTTATTATTTAATATAGATAGTGATGTAGTATAAAAACTATTTATTTCTGGAGCAAATACTCTTGTTATAAATACTTGATAACCAAATATTGGTGCAATATAAAATGTACCATCAGCAAACATATGTTCGTTGTATTTTATAGACAATTCTATTTGGAATGGGGAATGATGATTGAAAAATTATAATATTAGAATTTTTGTATATCATAAAATTTTCATCTCTTTCGTTTATATAATATTCAGATTTATCTGGAATTTCATTAAATTTTGATATATTAGGAGGTAGTTGTTTTTTTTATATATCTTGATATTTGGGATTTAATTGAATTATATTTAGGGCATATCAATCCAATTTCTTCAGATATTTCATTATATATGTTTTGGATTTATATCAAATGGGATTGAGGTTTTTCTAATTTCATTTTTCATTTTATGTTTTACTATTGATACAGATGCATCATATTCTTTTCCTGGATGAGTATGTTTGTTTTCATATTTTATTACTTTATTATTATCATTTAGAATAATGTAAGATTTACATTTTTTAACTGTTTTATATTTAGTACATTTGAATATTTTTGTATTATTCGTTATATACCATAAATTAAATTTATATTTTCTATTTACAATGATTTGGTTTTTTTCTTTATTAGTTTCACTTATTTCTAATTGATCATCCATTTATTATAAATATTTTAAATTAAAAGTTTTATTTTTTATATTTTAATTTTTTTTGTTTTAATTTTTTTTTTATCTTATATTTTATTTTATTATTATTATTTTTTTTTTTATTTTATATTTTACTTTATTATTTATTTTTTTTATCTTATATTTTATTTTATACTTTTTTTTTTATATTTTACTTTTTTTTTTTATATTTTATAATTTACTTTATTATTTTTTTTTTTTATTTAATATTTTACTTTTTTTTTTTTTTATATTTTATAATTTACTTTATTATTTTTTTATTATTATTTTTAATTTTACTTTATTATTTATTTTTTTTTATTTTTTATTTTACTTTATTCTTTTTTTTATATTTTATATTTTACTTTATTATTCTTTTTTTTATATTTTATATTTTACTTTATTATTTATTTTTTTATATTTTTTATTTTACTTTATTATTTATTTTTTTTATTTTTTATTTATTTTTATTTATTTTTTATTTACTTTATTATATATATATATATTTTTTTACTGTAAATGTTTTTTAAAATTAAAAAAAAAAAAATAAATAAAAATAAAAATAAATTTAACCCTATTCCTATTTATTTATTTATACAAGCCACATTATAATAAATGAATAAATGATCAAACATAAATTATGTCGAAATGCAATACTCCCATCTAGTATATCATAAATAATAATAAATATAAAATGAATACGATTAATTAATATTTATCTAGTATATCATAAATAATAATAAATATAAAATGAATACTAAATCTTAAATACTAAAAATTTTAAATACTAATAATCTTAAATAATAATAATTTTAATTAATATTAAACAATAAAATACTTAATATTCAAGTATGTATCAGTATACTAAAATTTTTTTTCCTTATTTGATACAATTTTTATATATTTTTTAATAATCAATTCTAGGCTTCATGTATCCATACTTAATAAAAATTATAATAATAAAAATTATAACTAATAACTAATGTTTTCAGAAAAAAATTTTTTTTTCTATTAATATTGTACTAACGTTAAAAAAAAAAAAAAAAAAGGAAAGTAGAAAAAAAAAGTAGGTTTAAGCATTTTTTAACAAATCAAATTATTAATCCTATTTATTTTAATAATAAAGTGGAACGTTATCATATTCCTTTTGTTTCTTTGCTTATGGGGAGTTGAGAGCGTCGACGCCGTACCGGTATGGCAGTTAATCATACACCCATATTACTATATGGGGAAGACCAAAGTCTTCAGTCTATAAAAAAAAAAAAAAAAAAAAAAAAAAAAAAAAAAAAAAAATCATATTCCTTTTTAATATATATATATTGGATTTATTTTATTTAATTATTTTATTATTTAATATTCAATTATTCAATTATTTATTATTTATTATTTATTATGAATTATTTATTATTTATTAGTTTACTATTTATTATTCAATTATTTTTATTATTTTATATTTTATTATTTAATTATATTTATTATTTATTATTTATTATTTATTATTCAATTATTCAATTATTCAATTATTTATTATTTATTATTTATTATGAATTATTTATTATTTATTAGTTTACTATTTATTATTCAATTATTTTTATTATTTTATATTTTATTATTTAATTATATTTATTATTTATTATTTATTTATTTATTATTTATTATTTATTATTTATTATTTATTATTTATTATTTATTATTTATTATTTATTATTTATTATTCAATTATTCAATTATTCAATTATTTATTATTTATTATTTATTATGAATTATTTATTATTTATTAGTTTACTATTTATTATTCAATTATTTTTATTATTTTATATTTTATTATTTAATTATATTTATTATTTATTATTTACTATTTATTATTTATTATTTATTATTTATTATTTATTATTTATTATTTATTATTTATTATTTATTATTTATTATTTATTATTTATTATTTATTATTTATTATTTATTATTTATTATTTATTATTTATTATTTATTATTTATTATTTATTATTTATTATTTATTATTTATTATTTATTATGTATTATGTATTATTTATTATTTATTATGTATTATGTATTATGTATTATGTATTATGTATTATGTATTTAGTATTATTTATTATGTATAATATATTATTCCATTTGATTATTA
The DNA here is from genome assembly GCA_016946835.1 of Neocallimastix lanati (nom. inval.). NCBI lineage: Eukaryota > Fungi > Neocallimastigomycota > Neocallimastigomycetes > Neocallimastigales > Neocallimastigaceae > Neocallimastix > Neocallimastix lanati (nom. inval.). Next base: position 525,115 of record JACVTC010000023.1, on the reverse strand, counting down.
TAAAATCTTTTAAGACTAATTAATTTAAAAGTATAAAATAAATATGCTACTTTACTGTAACTATTTTAATATAACTATTTTTATTTATTAATTAATTTATTTATTATTTACTATTTACTATGTGTTATTTATTATTTATTATTTATTAATAAATACTTTTTAAATTCTTTTTGTTATTTAATACTTATTTAAAAATTATCTATTTAATTTTTTATTTTTATTTTTATTTATCTATTTATTTATTATTTATTTATTTATTATTTATTATTATTATTTATTTATTTATTTATTTATTTATTTATTTATTTATTTATTTATTTATATAAATATTATTGTCTCTTTTAACCTAAAAATACACAACAGATAAGAAAAAAATTAAATGGAAATTGAACCACTTTATTTACTTTAATTGAAATGGAATTAAACAATTTATTATATATTATAATGTAATATATGATTGTAATTAATTGAAGGAATATACTTTACAATTAACGAAGTAGATTTACTTTAATAATATATGTTAAATTATAATGTAAATTCTATTGAATTTAATTATTTCTATATATTATTATTTACAATTCAATTATAATTTGCAATATATTATAATTTTTAAATTGTTGGATGGATAAATCAATACTTTTTTAAATTTTAATTTTGAAAAAAAAATTATTTTTTTATTTTAAATTAACAAATAAATAAATATAAACTTTAATTATTAATAATTTGAATGGTTTTTACACAGCAATACAAATAAAATTGAAGTTAAATAAAATATATTGAAATATTTATTTATATTTAAATCTTAATTATATTATCAGTTAAAACTATTAAAATATATGTCCTATAATTATATTTACATTATATTATAATTATATAATAATATATATCACATTATATAAATTTTCAAATTACAATAAATTTTAATTTTAATAAATATGTAAATTAAAAATTTTAATTAAAATAATTATAATAAATAAATTTATTATATTATATTAAGAATTTTGTAATATATTATATTATATTATATAATATATATTATAATTAATTCAAATTATTCTTTTTTTAAAAATTTGGTAATAATTAAGATATATTTAATTAATCATTATTATATATCATTATAGTATATTATATATATATTATACATCATTATTTACTATATTATATATAATAAATTAAAAGAATATTTTTCTGAAGAAATAAGATTATGATGAAATAAAATAAAAAATTTTTAATAATTTATTACTTTTTTACTTATTTTTAATTTCTTTCTTCTTTTTTTTTATTTATTCTTTTCTAATAAAATCTTAAAATAAATTATTACAAAAAAAAAAAAAAAAGATTGATTTGGATTGCTTTTTTTTTTATTTAATATTTATATATAAATATAAAACAAAAAGAATCTAATCAATAAAAATAAATAAATAATAAAAAGAAATATCTTTTAAATTATTAAAAAAAAAAAAAAAATCTTATATATTTCAAAAGAAATAAAGTTTTAATGAGTAATTTCTAAATTAAAATTTTTTGGAATATTTTTTTTTAATAAATATGTACTGGATTAGATATAAATATCAGTAAAAGAGGGAAAAAAAAGAATAATTTTTTTGATATTTCTTGAAATAGAAAAAAAAATAAAATAATAAAAAAAATTATGAAGTAAAAATAAAAGTAAAAACAATTAAAATAAAAAATATATATATTAAAATATATATATTATACCAATTTATATTTAAAAAAATAAAATTCCTACAATATAACTATTCAAATAAAAAAAAACTTTACTATTGTTAAAGAAATTTTAATTTAATAATTTTTTTAAAATATCAATTACTTTTTATTATTTTTAATCAGTAAAATATAAAAAATAATAATAATAATAATAATAAAACATATAAAAAATACTTAATAAAGAAACAATAAAAAAAGTATATTTCTTAGAAAATAATTGATAAATAAAACAATTTATTTTATAGAAATATTAAAAATTATAATTTAATAAGGTAAATTTTAGTATAATTATTAACTAATGATAAAACATATATATATTTATAATTTAACTATTATAAATAACTCATAGTTTTACATTATTATTATTATTATTATTAATGTATAATTAATATATCAATATATATATATTTTTATCATATAACTATGCCATTCAAATAAATTTTAACTTGATCTATTTTCTTTTTCAAAAAGCAAGAAATAGTAAAAATAGTAAAAGAAATAAAATATTTTTAAAAGTATAAATTTTACAAACATACATATTTTTTTAAAAAAACAATAAAAATAAAAATAAAGTTTATGAAAATGAATAAATTATTGTTATCGCTAATAATATTACTTTCATTTGTGAAAATTAGTCTTCAATGTATGAAAGAAAATTTATATAATGTTTTTTATTAAATATATTTATTTTATTCCATTTAATTAATTTAAAATATATATGGATTTATGTATGTTTAAATTTTACCATATTTTAATAGCTTGTTGTTATACAGTAACAATACAGGGAGATGGTGTTAGTTCATATTATGTTGATGTTATGTTAAAACCAGCATCTGGAGACGTTACTATCAGTTATCTTGAAAATTATTCGATTGTTAGTACTCAATGTCAAAAATTGGATGCTGAAAATAAAATTAAATGTCAAGGAAATTCTTTTAAAGATTATTTCCAAACTCGTATTATTATGCAAGATCCTTCTAATGCTAATATTAATAGTATTACAATGGATGTTCGTTCAGGATCTGAAAGATGTCAACGAAGTTATGATGTTTGTAATCCAGATGGAACAGTTAAAACAGAAAATGGTGATAATTATTGTTTCTGTAAGTATAATTAAAATAACTATAACAATAATAAAATTAATGTATATGAATGAATAAATATATACATATCATTATATATTTATAAATATATATATTCATTTTTAAGTAAATAATAACTTTATTTTTTTAAAAAATATCAATTATATTTATTATTTACAATTCTTTTTTTTTTTAAAAAAAAAAAAAAAAAAGTCTTTGGTTGTTTCCCAAAATTAGCATGTTATATTGCTCTTGTTGTATTTGTTATCGTTATTGCAGGTATTGCATTAGCCGTAATTCGTAGAAATACCGGCTCAGGTGAAAGAGCTGCATTAGATCGTCCAAATACTAAAGTATCACATTTAGATTCCGCACCAAAACCAATTGGCGGAACATTTACTAATAATAGTAGTAGTAATAACAAAGAAACATTAATTCAGATTGAAGAAATGCCAGTTGATTTCAAAGAAGCTGGTAAAACTAATTGGATAAATAAAAAATATAATCCTGAACCTGCTAATCCTAATAAAGATTTAGGACTGGGTTTAGGTAGTGGAGGTTTTGGTAGCAGAAGTTCCTTATTACCACAAACTTCTAATGTTACAGTTGTTAATGATCCAACTGCTGGATTAAATCGAGGAAGATCAGTTAAAAGAGTTCAATCCACTAGATCAACCAAAAAACAACGTATAAATGATCCAAATCATTTAAATCTACCATCACTTCCAAATGGTGATAATTCTACTTCTAACTTAAATAGAAGTAAAAGTGCTCGTTCTACTAGATCAGTGAAATCATCAAAATCCATAAGGAAACCAAAAACTACCGCAGAAGGAGGTAGTACCTCATTAGCTCCAAAAAAATCCATAAGAAATCGCCCAACAGAAGGTGGTAGTACTTCATTAGCTCCAAAAAAATCTATAAGAAATCGCCCAACAGAAGGTGGTAGTACTTCATTAACTCCAAAGAAATCTATAAGAAATCGCCCAACAGAAGGTGGTAGTACTTCATTAGCTCCAAAGAAATCTATAAGAAATCAACCCTCACAAAAAAGATATCATATACCGTCAGATTCAGAAACTGAATCAGAAACTGAATCAGAAACTGAATCAGAAACTGAAAGTTCAGATTCTGATAACGAAGTCTTAGGTTTAAGAGCAAAACCTTCTATGAGAAGAAAAAATAATGGACCAGGATATCATTCATCAGTAAGGGGTAAGAATTCACAACATTAGAAGAAAAAAAAATGAAAAAAAAAAATAAATTAAAAAAAAAAAATAGAAGAAAAAATAATTATAGATATATAATACATTTATAATAAAAATTTTAATAATAGTGTGTGTTTTTTTTTTTTTTTTTTTTTTTTTTTATTTATTTATTCATATATACAAAAATAAACCTTTAAATAGAAATAGATTTTTTTTTTTTTTTTTTAATTTTTTTTTTTAATTTTTTTTTTTTTTTAAAAAAAAAAAATATATATATATATATAATATAATAATGATAATAAAAAAATATATAAAAAATATAACAATATTTTTTTTTAAAAAATAAAAAATTCAAAACTCTAAAAAATATTAAAAAGAAAAAATTAGCAAAGGAAAATATAAAATATATGTTTAAAAAGAATATAAATATAATAAATTATTTGTTTTAAATATATATTTAATATTTAATTTTCTTTTTATTATTATTATTTGAATACTTAATATTAATTATCATTATTATTATTATTATGACAAGTATTATACTTTATATATATATTTAAAGAGATGATTGGTATTATTTAGAGATTTATAAAGATTTATAATTAAATATTTTTTATTATTAGATTTTTTTAAAAAAAAAAAATTATTTATTATAGTTATATTTAATTATTTTTGAATATTAGTATTTAATAAAATAGTTTATTTAAAAGAACCAGAACTTATTATTTATTATTTTTATTATTATTTACTTATTATTTATTTATTTATTTATTATTTATAAAATATTATTTTAATTAAATTTTATAAAAAAAAATTATATTTATTCATTTTTTATATATTAATTTATTTATTTATTTATTTATTTATTTATTTATTTATTTATTTATTTATTTATTTATTTATTTTATATTACATTATAAAAAAATAATAAACTAATTATTTATTATTTTATTTTATATTATATATTATATTAACTTTATATTATTCTCCCAAAAAAAAAAAAAAAATTAAAAATTTAAAAATTTAAAAATTATATATATATATATAACTATTATTATAATTTTTTTTTTTCTTATAAATAATAATTTTGCCAACGTATATATTTATTTATATTTAATTTCGTAAAAACAGAAGCAAGATCAGTTAAATCTTCAAAATCAACAACAAAATCCATAAAATCAAATAAATCAACAAATTCCAATTCCACAAAGTTAACAAAGTCGTCACCTAAATCTTCAAAGTCTCCAAAATCTCCTAAATCTCCAAATTCTTTTAAATCACCGAAATCTCCAAAATCTCTAAAATCACCTAAATCACCTAAATCTCCAACTTCACCTACATCAATACACCATTATTATCGATATGAAAATCAAATATAAAGAACAAATATATATATATATAAATAATAGTAATAACTAAATTAAATGATTTAAATCAATAAAAAATAATAATAATAGTAATTGTAATAATAAATAAAAAAAAAATAAAATAAAAATAAAAAAAAAAAAAAAAATACAAAAAAAAAAATAATTTAATAATATTAATACATAATTAATAATACATCACAAATAAATATATATTTATTTATATGTGGTATTAAAAAAGAATTTTTTTTATTCTTTTAAATTATTACTATTATAATGGTAATATATTATATGGCTAACCATCTGATAATGATAATAATAATAATTAAAAAAAAAAAAAAAGAAAAAAAAAGAAAAAAAGCATATATATTATAAATCCACTTACATAAAAAAAAAAATAGTATAAAATAAAAATATAAAATATAAAATATAAAATAATAAATAATAAATAAAGTAAAGTAAAATAAGAGGAATAAAAAAAATAAATATTTAAAAAAAAAAAAAAAAAAATTAAAAAATAAAAAAAATAAAAAAATAAAATAAAAAAAAAATATAATAATATATAATATACAAAAATATAATAGAAATAAAAAAATTAAATATAATAAAAATATATAATAATAAATAATAAATAATAATAGATAAATAATAATAAAAGTAAAAAAAAAAATAAATATAATAAATAAATAAAAATAAAAATACTTTAAAATAAATTAAAATTTATAAAAATAATAAATAATAAATAAAAATAAAAATAAAAATACTTATAAATAATGAAAAAAAAAAAAAAAATTATAATAATAATAAATAATAATAAATTAAAATAATAAATAAATAATAATAATTAATAATAAAATAAAAGTAATAATAAAATATGTAAAATAAAAATAATACTAATAAAATAAAAATAAAAGTAAAATGTGTAAAATAATAAATATTAAACTTTTTTTTTTTTTTATCTTCATTTGTATTATGACTTTTTGATTCTATTAAAAATTATTTATTTAGGCTTTTATAATTATACCTATTATATTAACGTATTATATTTATATATTAATATAATTGATATAAACAACTCATATTATTATAGATGAGACATCAATTAATCACTAGTTTATATATATATATATTTGTATTATATTAGGCTATCTATTAAGTTTTTTTTTTTAATTTTTTTTTTTTTTTTGGTATACCAATTTAATGTCGACACTGATATATTTTATGATTCAATATATTTAAAAAAAAAAAAAAAAAAAAAAAAAAAAAAAAAAAAAAAAACTTTATTTTTACGTATATTCACATTAACTCTTATAATTATTTATCTTTTTTAATATATTAATTAATTAATTATTTATTTATTTATTTATTTATTTATTTATTTATTTATTTATTTATTTATTTATTTATTTATTTGTTAATTTATCTTTTATTTATTTTAAATTTAATCTATTAACCAACTTAAAAGTATTTCAAAATACATCAAAATATTTCAAAAAAAAAATAAAAATAAAAATGAAAATAAAAATAAAAAGAAATAAAAAACAAATAAATGAATGAATAACACTAAAATGAAATAATATATATGTAAATATTTATTTAAATTTATTAATTCTATCTATCTTTAAAAAAAAAAATTAACAATAATTAATACAAGATAAATTTTAAATTTTTACTATATAACTTTCATTTTTATTTTTTTATTATTATTAGAAACAAATTTTTATTTATATAAATAAGATATTAAACTAAAACTAATCTTTAATCTAAAAATTAAAGTTAGATTGATAAAATATGAAAATATGATAAAGGGTGTGGGCATTTCGCCAAATTGAAAATTATTAAATAAATAAATAAATAAATAAATAAAATTAAATATTATTAATATCGAATAAAAACAATTTTAAAAAAATTATTTTGAATTAATATTTATTCATTTATTCATTTATTTATATCAATACTCCATTTGTTGAAATGCAACTTGGGGAAATGCAATTTGGGGAAATGCAACTCTCCCACATAAAATATGAAAATATGATAAATTAAAATATAAAAAAAAAAATAAACTTATAACAAAATAAATAATAAAATTAAGAAAATTTTATAAAAAATAAATAAATAAATAAAAAATGTGTAAAAATATATATTTTATTTTATTTTATTTTATTTTATTTTATTTTATTTTATTTTATTTTATTTTATTTTATTTTATTTTATTTTATTTTATTTTATTTTATTTTATTTTATTTTATTTTATTTTATTTTATTTTATCTTATTTTGAATAAAAAAATAATATAAATTTACAATATAAATTTATAATATAGGTGTCAATACTATAAGATTAGTAGGTGTAAGAAATAATAAATATTGAATAAAATTGATTAACAATAAATAAATAAATAAATAAATAAATAAATAAATAAATAAATAAATAAATAAATAAATAAATAAGTTAGCATCATGATATTTCAAAAGTATTTTAATAAATTATTATTAAAAATTTCTTATTTTATAAAAATAATTCTATTATCATTAATCTTTTTTTCTTTTTTTTTTTGATATTCGTAATAAAATATTTTAATAAAGTTATAATTATTTACTATTGAAAATTTATATATATAAATCGTAATAAAATATAATAAAAATACTAATAATTATTATAAAAAAATAAAAACTTACAAAAATAATCCACTAAATATTAAAATAAATTAAATATATAAAAATAAAGCATAAAATTTAAAAGCAAATTGTAAATTTTTTTTTATTTTCGAAAGTCCTTTTTTTTTTTTTTTTTTTTTTTTATTTTTGATTTATTATCTTTTACCTAATCTTTCAATTTTTTTTAAAAATATATTAATAAAATCTAATCCTATTCTTTGTATATAAATGAGAAAAGTGGGTGTGGGGCATTTCGCCAGATTGCATTTCGCCAATTTTTTTGAAAGCATGTGGCGTGTTAAAAAAATGTGGCATTTCGCCAAATTGCAATTCGCCAAGTTGCATTTCGCCAGATTGAAAATTATTAAATAAATAAATAAATCAATAAATAAAATTAAATATTATTAATATCGCATAAAAACAATTTTAAAAAAAATATTTTTTGAATTAATATTTATTTATTTATTCATTTATTTATATCAATACTTTACTTGTCGAAATGCAACTTGGGGAAATGCAACTTGGGGAAATGCAACATTTTAATACTACGCCACTTGGCGAAATGCAATTTGGGGAAATGCAACTCTCCCGAGAAAAGTATATGTGTTTTTATAATAAACTTTATTTAATTTTTGTATTTATTTAATACATAAATTTTATTAATTTTAAGAACTCGTTTTTTTAAGATAATAAAAATAATTATTTTTTTTATAGTAAAAATTACATCTGATATAAAACAAATATGTGTAGTAACATATTTGTATATTTAATAATAATTATTAAATATTAAATTTATATCTTTTTGATAATAATTATTTTATTTTATTTTATTTCTATATGTATTATAATTATAATAATTATAATTCTTTATTTCATATAAAATTTATATAGTTCTATATATTAGAATATATAATTAATATATTACCTATTTCTTATAAATAGATTAAATTATTTATATTTGAAATAGAGAACTCTCTTGTAAATTTTTAGGAATTAGAATTATTATTTTAATTGTATGAATATTATAATTTTATTAATAAAATTTACTAAACTACCATTATTTAAAACCCACTGCTTATAAATTATTGCACATAAAAGTCCCGCATATCACATCTTTAATCATGTGATTATTCTATGAATTAATGCACAAAGATAGATGTTACACAACATAAAAATATAATAATAAAATATTAATATAAGATAAAAATATAATATTGATAATAATATAAGAATATAAAAATATAATATTAATAATATAAAAATATAAAATAATATGTGAATATTTTAACAATAAATATAGGAGTGGGGCATTTCTCCAAATTGCATATCGCAAGGTTGCATTTCGCCATTTTGAAAGGATGTGACGTATTAAAAAATGTGGCATTTCACCAAATTGAAAATTAAATAAATAAATAATAAATAAATAGAATTAAATATTATTAATATTGATTTAAAAAAAATTATTTTGAATTAATATTTATTTATTTATTCATTTATTTATATCAATACTCCACTTGTCGAAATGCAATCTGGCGAAATGCAATTTGGGGAAATGTAACTCTCCTATATATAGATTATTTAAATATTTAATAATTTAATAAAATAAATGTATTGGGAGAGTTTCATTTTATTTACGTTCGCCAAGTGGCGTATTAATATATATAAATGAATGAATGAATAAAAAAATTTAAAATATGTTTTTTTAAAACCTTTTTTTTTTATCATATTTTAGTTAATAATTAATATTATTTTAATATTACTTTTACAAATAATATATTTTTAAAATAATAATAAAATAAATATTTACAATATTTAATCATAAAAATATATTTAATTATAAGGATATATTTAAGTTTTTGTAAAATAGTAATAAAATAATTATTTATACTATTTAATTATAAAAATATATTTTAACTAATAAATCTTTTATAATATTTAAATATTTTAAAAAAAATACATCAGTATTAGTAGTATTTTATTTATTTATTTATTCATTTATTCATTTAATAATTTTCAATTGATGAAAGGCAACTTGGCGGCAAAATTCAATATTTTTTAATACGCCACATGCATACAAAAATTTGACAAAAATGCAACATGGCCAAATGCCCCACTTTCAAATGTATTGTACATTAATTATTTGTACTACGTATAATTTAAAAATTTAATTTTTTTTTAAAATTAAAATGTGATCTTAAAAAAGAAAAAAAGTATAGATCATATATATATAAATCTTTTTTAAATTTTATTCTAACCCTAAATTATAAAAAAAATTTATATAAATACATATATATATATATTTTTTTTTTGTTTTAAAAATTTTTTGTTTTAAAATTGTATTTATGATAAAAAAAAAAAAAAGAATAAAACTTTTAATTAAAAACTAAAACAAAAAAAACTTTGAATCGATATTTAAAAAAAAAAAATACTGTATATTGTATATAATATTTAAAAAAAAAACCTGTATATAATATATAAAAAATATATATATATATAAATGTTAATAAATTTTTTTTTATTTTTTTTTATACATTTGGAACGATAAGTGCCAATTTTTTTTTTTTTGAAATTGATTAAATTTAAATTTTTAAAAAAAAAATTTAAAATTTAATTAATATATTACATTATATATTATATTATAATTAACAATATATACTAATATATTAATATATTAAGTACATTTTTTTTTCCTTTTTTTATATCATTTTAAATTTTGACATCTTTAATTTTTTTCTTTATTTTTTTAAATTCACCAATGAATTTTTTTTTTTTTTTTTTTTTTTTTTTTTTTAAATAAAATTAAATGTGTTCTATAATAAATTTTAATTAAAAATAATTTATTAATAAAAAAAAAAAATGAAAAAATAAATAAATAAATAAATATAAATAGATTTAGCGTAATTAATTTTTTTTTTTTTTTTTAATAATATGTGCAGTAAATTTTTTTTATATAGTTATTCTTTTAAATAAATGTATATTTATAAGAAGATATAAAAAGTAATATTATTTTAAAATAATTTATAAAATAATGAATATTTATGTATTAAATTATGTATTAAAATATATGTATTTTTTTTTTCATATATATACATATGATGATAACTGATAAATGATTTTTTAATATTAATTATAGGTATATGACGTGCTTAATTTTGAAATGTATATAACTTTTTATAAATATTTGGAAAAAAAAATTCAAATGATAATATTAGGGGTATATAAATATATACTTTATATTTTATTTATGTTATAATTTTATATAAATTTTTATAAAACTAAATAAATTAAAATTTTGTTTGTCTTGATTAGCCCCTCTTTTTTTCCAATTAAACTTTAATTTTTTTTTTAATTTATTTTATAAAAAAAAAAAAAAAAAAAAGTAAATTAACATAATTAACGAAGCATTCTAGGAGAAACATTAATTAATTTTGGTGATGATTTTAATGCTTTTTTTGGTATTCTATAAGTCCTTTTTCCCGGTTTATTCTTTTTAACATCAATTAGACATGGCTTAGATATAGTTATTGATTGACTATTATTTATACATTTAATGTTGGTATTATTATTAATATTGATACTACTATGATGATTAATATTTCCTAAGGGAGTCTTACATTTTGGTGATTTATTTTCCTTTGAAGTTTCAGAACAAGTTATAAATTTTTCGATGGATTCCTTTTTTTCTTTTAAAGAAATCTAATTATAAGATAAAATATTTATATATTTTTTTTATTTAAAATATTATTTATATAAATATTAATGAAAGAGTATAAATATTTTTTTAATAACAATTATAATAATAACTATAATAATAATAAAAAAGAAAACACTTACAGATTTACTATTCTTTAAAGATGAATCAATCTTTTCTGATGATTTTTCCTCGTCATCCTTTTTTTTTTTATTAAATAAAATAAAGGTTAAAATAAAGAATAAAGAAAATTATAGATAAAAAAAAATATTCAAAAAGCAAGAAAAAAAAATTAAAAAGAATATAAAAATTTACTTTTACTATTTTAGTACGCTTTGGTGAAACTAAACTTTCTTCTGGAACAAATAAAGATGTAATATCTTCAAGAGGTCTTCTTTGTCTTTTTTCTATACGTTTTCTCTTTTGTATTAGAGTAATAGAATTCTCTGAAATTACATTTTCTTCGAATTCTATGGTATCATTTTCAGAAGAATATGAAGATATTTTTCTGTCTTGCATTTTTAAATTTTCTTTAACATTTTCAATTTCAATTTCAGATTCTAAATCTTTTCTTTTTTTTAAATTTTCTTTTTCATTAGGTCCTATTTTTTTTTCGCTTATTGGCTTTGAGGACTTTTCCTTCAGTTTACTTTTCTTTGAAATAATATTTTCAATTACAGATTCTTTTTCTCCTAATATTAATTTTTTTCTTTCTTCTTGTGCATTTTTGATAGGTACATCATTATCTTTCTTCGAGATTATTGATTCATAAGATTGAACTGATATAGAAGGATGCTTCTTTGTACAATGTGGATCCCAGTTTTCTTTATCATCATCAAATTTTGGAATAAATTCGTAAGAAATATTTTCGTTACCATATAAATCTTCTTCTTTTATATGAGAAACATTGATATCGCAAAAAATTTTGAAAACCATTTTATTTTATTTTTATTAATTAATTATACTTTTTACTTTTTTTTTTTTTTTTTTTTTTTGTGTGTATTCCTTAAATTTAATTTTAAAATAATAATAATAAAAATTTTTTTACAAAAAAAATATAAAATTGCAAAAAAAAAAAAAAAAGTTTAAAATATTGAAATTAAAAAAAAAACTTTATTTTATTTTATTATTATTTTTTTTTTTTTGGATGTTTTCTATATTATACTCGTAGATTGAATAAATAACGAATATAATTTTCTTTTAAGTTTTCTTTAACTAATTTGATATTTATAAGATAGTTGATAAAAAAATATAATAATGTACAAAAATAAAAAAAGATTCAATTAATTCTTATTATTATCTTTTTTAATAGTAGAAAAAATTAATATCTTTTTCTTTTTATTTTTGCTTTTCTTTTAAATAATTAAAATATTTTCTAAAAATCTTTATAAAAATCTAATAGATACTTCAATTTTATTCATTTAATTTTAAAATTAATTTGATAATATTAAATATAATGTATTATATTTTATAAAATAAATACTAATAAAAAATACTGAATAATAAAAAAGTAATAAAAATACAAGATACTACTATATATACTTATTTCTTATCTATTAAACCATAATAATAAATCCACTTTATTATAAAGGATTATATTATTATTTTTATTTATTTTATTTTCCAATAAAATAATATATTTAAATAAAATGTTTTATAATTGTTTTTATATTTTATAATTTTTTCTTTTTTAAAAAATTCTTTTAAGAAAATATAATTGAGTATATATATTTTTTTTACAAAAAAAAATATATATATAATTTGGTATAATGCATAATATAAAATATATATTATGTATATGGTTTTAAATATATAATTATTTTTTTTTATTTAATAAAAAAAAAAAAAATAAATATATATATATATATATTTTTCTTTTTATTTAAAAAAAATATAAATCGATTTTTTTTTTTTTTTTAATTCTATCGTGAATGCATTGATATTATATTCTTTTTAATTTTATTATCTTAAATTAGTATGATTTCTATATTATTATAAATTATAATCTCATTAGATTACTTATTATATATATGAATATAAATAATACAAAACTGAAAAATAGAAGAAAGATCAAAAATAAAGAAAAAATTTTTGTTTTTATATTTAAAAAAAAAAAAAAAAGATTATTTAAATTAATATATGGCCTATATATAAATTAAATAGATTTATATATATTATTATATTATATATTATATATTTAATGTACAAAAAATATAAATTTATTGAAATAAAATTTATAAATAAAAAAATGACATTTTATATCAATTATAGAAATATTTAAATATAAAAAATATTTAAATATAAAAATAAAATATTTAAATGAAATAATAATAATAGTAATAATAATAATAATAATAATAATAATAATAATAATAATAATAATAATAATAATAATAATAATAATAATAATAATAATAATAATAATAATAATAATAATAATAATAATAATAATAATAATAATAATAATAATAATAATAATAATAATAATAATAATAATAATAATAATAATAATAATAATAATAATAATAATAATAATAATAATAATAATAATAATAATAATAATAATAATAATAATAATAATAATAATAATAATAATAATAATAATAAAAATCTATTAGATAGATGAATGGATATTAATTATTTGGAATGAATAAAAAAAAAAAAGTAAATTTGATAATAAAAATATTATTTATTATAATTATCTATTCATTCTATACTAAATTAAATATCTTTATTTTATTTTATTTTATTTTATATTATCTTTTTTTTATTATACAATATAAAATATAATAAAGTAGAGAAAAGTATAAAATACATATATATTCTTTTTTCTTTTCTTTTTTTTTTTTTTTTTTATAAATTAAAAGTTAAATTTTATCTATTAATAAAATAAAATAAAAATAATAAAAAGCAATTTAGCAAAAAGCTTAAAAAAATAAAAAGATGAGAAAAGAAAGAAAAAAAAAAAAAAATGAAAATTAAAAAAAAAAAAAGGAAAAATATATTCATTTATTTCATTATTTTTAAGGTTTAGAAATGATAAAATATTTTATAGATTTATATTTTTTATATATATTTTGTAAATTTAATGGTTTTATATATACGTTATTTAATATTTTATTTAATTTATTTTATTACATTTAATCTTTAGGCATATAAAAAAAAGATCAAAATCAATTTTCATATATATTAGAAAATTTTTTTTATTTATTAATAAATAATGTAAAAAGAATGAAAAATGTAAATGTATACAACATTTGAAATTGTGTACATAAAATATACTTTAATATTTAGTTAAAATGAATAAAGATTAGAAAAGTAAATATTATTATATGAAATTAGTCAATATTAATGATATATTAACATTAATTTTATGTATGTATTATATTAATTTACATAAATATATAATAAAAATCATATGATATCATGATTTCATATTATTTAAAAATTTATACAATTTTTAATTAATTTAATTTTAACTTAAAATGGTAGAATTAAAAAATTTATTTATTTTTTTTTTTTTTATTTTAGAATGCTTAAATTAAAGTTTTTTTTTTTTTTTTTTTTCCAATTCAAATATTTATTTTTATAGCAAAAATTATTTTTTTTCTTTTTTTTTTTTTTTTTTTTTTTTTTTTTTTTTTTAATTATATAAAGAAATATTATAAAATAATAATATATAATAATAATTATAGTTTATAAATAAAAATTAAATAATAAATAGTTAAAGATAATTAAAAATAATTTAATTATTTTTTAATTAATAGAAAAAAAAAGTATAAAGTAATAAGAGTATTAATTGATGCATTAATTACTTAAGTAAAATATATTTATGTATTCATATATGTTTTTTTTTTATTTTTAATTATAATTATTCTTTATTAGTATATTTATTAGCATAATGTTAATGTAATTAGTATATTTATACTATTTTAAATGAATCATTTATTTTTTATTTATTATTTATTATTCATATTTTTTAATTTTTTTAATATATATATATTTGATATGCTATAATTGATATATAAATAAATATATATTTTCATTTTATTGTGTATAAAAGTTTTTTTTTTTTTTTTATTTATTTATTTATTTATTTATTTATATTAATTATAAATAAAATAATTTTATCAAATAGAGGAAACCAGATTAGATATAGTAAAGACAGATAACAACATGAATAATGAAGCTATCTTTTAATTTATTCATTACTTAATTTATATTAAACTTACAATTAATTATCAAATTATATATATATTAAGTTTTATTGATTAATAGATATTTTATTAATGTATTTTATCGATAAAGATTATATATATAGATTGTAAAGAAGTACAGCTAGAATAAGGCTTTATATTAATTAATTATTTTATTAATAAAATTTATAATATAGAGAAAATACATTAAAAAGACTTTAAATTTTATAATAAAATAAATAAATAAAATTAACAAATATATATTAACTACATTATGATCAGAATAGAATAATTAATTCACAAACAAATATATCTATATAATAATAATAATAATAATAATAATAATAATAATAATAATAATACTAATAATAATAATAATAATAATAATAATAAAATAAATAAATAAATAAAAATAAAGCATTAAAAATGGTATATTTTGAACCATAAACAAAAGACTATTTATGACACATATGGTATAATTAAAAAAATAAAAAAAAATAATATCATATAACCAAATTATGGTTAATTTTTTTATTTTTAAACTTTTAATTATTTCATTCTTTAATTAATAAAAAAAAAATAAATAAAAGAATAGAATAAGATGAATAATATTTTTTTTTGTAATATATAAATATATATAAATATATAGAATGTATATGAATGTAAATGTAACATCACTTTTAATAAATAATTTATTTTCTCTAAATTTTTAAATTTTTTTATTTTATTTTATTAATAAATTTTAAGTTTTATTAATGTAAAAACAAAATTATAATTTACTATTCTATAATGAATTAAATAAAAAAAAAAAAAGGATTATAAAATAGAAAATATTAATTATATACTATTCAGAAGTGAACTAATATGCTTCAAAGAAATAAAAATGACTAATTAAAGGTAATATGTATAATTATTTTCTTTTTTTGCCAAATAATTTATATTCATATTTATATTAATAATTATATTTATATATTTAATAATATTAATAAAATCAATTATTAATTATTAATTTCAATAGAGAAGGAAAAAAAAAAAAAAAAAGGATTAATTATTCTATTGAAATTTAAATTAGTAATTTATCCTTTTTTTTTTTTTTTTTTTTAAACCTAACCGAATTTTTTTTTTTCTATATTAATCTTTAAAAACTTTAAAATGATTTCTAATATATTATATTATATTTCATTATATTAATGAAATACGTAAGAGATTTATTAAATATAATAATATTTTTAATAAAAAATATATTTAATATATAGGAAAATTTATGGTTTATATATATTATATTTTTTATATTTAATATTATTACCATTTATTTTTTTAGATATATTATATATTTTGAACAAAAAAAAATAAATAAATATTTATTAATATTGTTTAGAAAAGGAATAATATATATATATATAAAAGAGAGAGAGAGAAAAATAAAAAAAAGTGAAATACATACAAATATTAATATATTTAGAATTAAAAAGAAACTATATTACCATTGTGTTAATCATTTTAATATAAAAGATGTCCTCATATATTTTTTTTAATAATACATATGAATAAAAAGAATATTTAATGAATAAAAAGAATATTTAGAGTAAACATTTTTTATATTTAATTAGAAATAATGACAGGACATTATAAAAAAAAAAAAATAAAAAAAAAAATAAAAAAACTAATATAATAATATATTTATACAAATATACAAAAAGAATAATCAGATTGTAGAAATTTTCGTTATCTAATAAAAAAAAGTTTTTTTTTTTTTTTTTTTTTTTTTTTTTTTTTTTTTTACAAAGATAACTGTTATTTAAAATTATAAGTTAAAAAGATTATAGTTTGAAATAGTTATTTCATTAAAATAATTAATTTGAATCAACATAATAACTTAAATAATAATAAATAATTTAATAATAAAAAAAATAAAAAAAAAAAAATAAGAATAAAAATAAAAAAGAAGAAAAAAAAAATTTTTTTTTTTTAAAAGTTGATTTTGATATTTTTATGCATTAATATTTTAAATGATTAAAAATAGAGATATTATTATTGTTATTATCAATAAATTTCATTTTAATTTTTTGATCAAAATTATTACCTTTGTTGTTATCATATAATTATTATTAATATATATATATTTTTTTTATATTTAATTAAATATAAAATATTAAAAAATGTTCAATAAAAAATCGAAGAAGATAAACCAAAATATTATTCAATCATAATAGTATGTATTATATATATGATGATATATCATTGATTAAATATTAAAACAAATTTTTATATACTATATATATGATAAAAAAAGTTCATTTTATAATATAATATTCAAATCTTTTTATTTATTATTATCCTTTTTTATTTTTTAGTTTTTATTGCTAGTATTTTTTTTTCTATATTTTTTAATTATATATATATGAACAAGATTTTAATAAAAATTATTTACATATGAAAATATTGAGATTTATAATATTATATATCTTAATATACTATTATTAAAAAAAAATAAGGTTAAATATATTTTAATATTAAAAATATTAAAAAAAAGGTTAAATATTTTTTATTATAAAAAAAAAAGGATAAAAAAAAAAAGTATTAAGTCAAAAGACTATTGTTTTGCTTTTTAAGTGATTGCTTATATGTTAATTTGTTTTGTTTTTTAAATATTACTTGCATTTTAATTTATTTTGCTTTTTAAGTGTTTGCTTGCATATTTGTTTATTCCTTTGTTTCCTTATATGATTAGTTGTATATTTATTTATTTGTTTATATATTACATATTTTTTTATTATTTTTTTTTGTAAAATTTTATATAATATGTCATTTAACATAATACATACATATTTTTTATGTTATTTTTTTTATACAATTACATTATTTATGTTGCTAATTGATTTTGTATTTATTTTAAGATAATTTTAATTTTTTTTTTTTTTTTTTTTTTTTTTTTTTTTTTTTTTTTTTAAAGAATTATATAAAATTATATATTTATTAACTTTCTTTTATATATTCTTTGGTTTTATTTTTATTAGTTGTAATAAATTTATTTAATAAATAGAAATTAAAAAAAAAAAGTTTATCAATTACTTTGTCAATATAATTATTTATTTTTTTTAATAATACAAAAAAAAGTTTATATTTTATATAGAATTAATAAAATTTTATAAATTTTTTTTTTTCATTTTATACTTTTTTTAAAATTTAATATTATTTTATTATATAAAACAAAATTTGTATAGCAATAACTAAAAAAAAAAAAAATTTTTTTAATTATATCTATTATTTGGTATATAATGATATATTATAGTATATTAATTTATAATTAATATAAAAGTCAAAATTTCTTTTATCCTCGTTAGTATTTAATTTATTATTAATTTTTTTTTTAATTTTTTATTTTATTATTGTTTTTATTGGTTAATGGTTAAAGTTGACTTTTTGACTTTTTTTTTTATTTTGAATATTTTCATATCATTTTTTTATATTTAAATATATAAATAGAAAATATATAAAAAAA
Organism: Neocallimastix lanati (nom. inval.); assembly: GCA_016946835.1. NCBI lineage: Eukaryota > Fungi > Neocallimastigomycota > Neocallimastigomycetes > Neocallimastigales > Neocallimastigaceae > Neocallimastix > Neocallimastix lanati (nom. inval.). The sequence continues at coordinate 505,688 of JACVTC010000023.1, read as the reverse complement.
TAACTATATTTAAATATTTAAAAGGAATATATAAAAAAAAGACTATATTTAAATATTTACATTAAAAGTTTTGATAATGATTTGTTTGATTTTATTAATTATAATTATATATATATTTCTATTTTTAAATAATCTATTAGATAATAATGATTTAACTCAGTGATAATGTTCTTTACATAAGAATTGTATTATTTTTAATAAGAGTATTTATTATCGTTGATGAAATTTTTTTTATGTTACTGTTTTTTAGTAAATAAATAAATGATAAGTATGTATGGAGTTAAGTTTGTAATTTAATAGAAACCCAATGAACAGGAATTTAATTAATTCAGTATTACATCAAATTCTTTTTGTATAATTAATAATATATATATTTTTTTATGAGTAATAAAAATGATAAAATGATACTAATTTTTTTTTTTTTTTTTATACTAAATTACTTGAAATAAAAATAAAAAAATTTTCTAAAGATTATAATATTCATATGTATTTTTAACATTTGCTAGATTCTTTTTTTTTTTTTTTTTAAAAATAATAATTTAGACTTTTAATAAAAAAAATTTTTTTTTATCAAAAGCATTAATAAAACTTTTAAATTTTTTTTTTTTTTTTTTTTTTTTTTTTTTTTTTTTTTTTCTAATTTTCTAATTGAAATAATTGAATTTTTAGTAATTATATAATGTATATATATATATATTGATAATAGAATATAAGCTTTTTTTTTTTTTTTTTTTTTTTTTTTTTTTTTAAAAAAGATGGCTAAGTTTAATAATACTTAACACTCATATAATTTTTTTTAATACTTTAATCTACATATAACATATATATTTTATATTTTAGTTTTAGATATAAAACTATATTATATATATTTATATATTTTTTTAAAAAAAATAAAAATAAAAATAAAATAATTATTGATTAGATATTACTATTATATATTCATAAATCAGTTATAAATATTAATATATTATTTTTTTACTAACTTAATATAAATTTATATATATATTATATAAAATATCTTAATTCCTTCCTGAATTATATAGAGTTTTATAGAGAATTCAATTCCAATAGGTTCTTATTTTGTGAAATAGGTAGACTATCTTCTTTTTAATGTTCGTAAATGGTTGCAAATAATCAAAAATATTTTTTTTTTTATTTTAAAAGATGGCTGAGTTTAATTATTATCACTCATATTAAAAAAAGAATTTTTTAGTACTATAAAGATATATTTAAATTTTTTTTTTTTTTTTTTTTTTTTTAACTTATATAAAAGAAAAAAAAAAAGTAAAATGAAATTTTGTTAACGCTATTAATAAAATTTACCAACTTTACAATGTAGTAGTAGTAGTTGAAGTTATAATAATGGAGTAGTAATAATAAATGTATCAATAATAGTAGAAGTAGTAGAAATAGTAATAATAATAGTAGTAGTAAAAGTAGTAATAGAAGTTGTATAAGAAACAGTCAGTAATGATGGTAATAATGTAATAATTAAAATAATAATAATAATAACAATAATACTTAATAATAATACTATCTGTTTATTCATATTATCTTTTATATATTTTTATTTATTATATAATTTATTAAAGTGTACTTTTATATATGTTTTATGTAAATTAATTATTATGCTTATTGTATGTTGTATAAATTTATGTTAACAATCTTTTTAACTATTTCGTGTAACTTATTATATATGTAACAAATATATTTATGTGATATACGTTCCTCATAAAATATCATGAATGTACTATTCACTTTTCTCCCTATTAACCATAATACTTAATGTATTATTATATTAAAAAGATAAACAACATATCATCAGATTAAGAGTCTCATCTGATTCTATTCCAATATTCATAAGTACTTTTTTTTTTTTTTTTTTTTTTTTTTTTTTTTTAAAAAAACCCACAAGTCTAAAGAAATTATTTTAGCTAAGGATCAACGCCTTCACGGAAAGTCCAACTTCAACGAGTGGAAGTTGGACCAATAATAATGCATCACAGGTTGTTATTCACTAACGCACCAGCGGTTATTAACAATAATAAATAATATTCTAAATCCTTTATTGGATAATAGAACCAAAAAGAACTAATTATCAGAGAGACAGTGAAAATTGATGCCAAATTGATATTAATGATTAATAAAAAAATATTCACAAAAAAAAAAAAAAAAAAAAAAATAAAATTCTTAAAAGAGATTAGTTCGGATTAGTTTATCTAACTAAAACAGTTATTATATTATAAAAAGATTCAAAAGAAAAATATAAGGTAACAACAATGCAACAATGTTGATATGGAGTATTGGTTTAAAAAGACATAAAAATTTAAAGCCATAGAATAAAACAAAAAGGAAGTAAAGTAATTAGAACGTTAGACCAAGTAAAAAAAAAGAAAATCTTCACCGAAATAGAAGAAATTGAATTAGGTATTATAAAATAAAGAGAAATTAAACTATTTTTTTTTTTTTTTTTTTTTTTTTTTTTTTTTTTTTTTTTTTTTGTAATCATCTTTTGGGTATATTATATAGATATATATAATACACTTAATAGATGATTACGAAAAAAAAATAAAAAAGAAATTGTTTTTTGTACAATTCAATATGAACAGTAACAGTAATCCAGATGAACGCATGAAAACTCATGAAAGCATTATTTTAACAAGATCAGAGGTTTAAAAATTGGGAATGGAATGACTTTAAAGAAAAAGATGAAGAGGATGATCCCTATGAGTATTTGATTACCTTAGCAAGAAGGAAAAAAAAAAAGAACTCTAAAATTAAAAAAAATAAAAAAAAAAAAATAAAAAAAAAGCCTTTTAATTTCAATAACAATAATAATAAAAAAAATAAATATAGAAATAAAAGAAGGATAATAAAAGTTTAAACAATATATTAAGCTTGAAATAAAAAGTTTTGTTTTCTAACGATGTTTATAAAAAAAAATTCTTATTAGTGGTAGAGAACTTTACAAAGAAAAAAAAAATCAGCAACAATAGCATGAGAAAAAATTCAAATCATTAAAATTCAAATTATTTAGTGAATTTAAGAAACTAATTATACTAATTATATCAGTAAAATTACTTTTTAAAAAAAAAATACACCAAAAGTGAAGACTACTCTGATAATACTAGCAATTATGATGAAAATTTTGATTTTTGAAGATGCTAGAGTAAAACAAACTAATAAAAATATAATGAGAGATATAAGTTTATTGGAGGTTTATTCCAAATAATAATAAACCTACTCATGATTTTTGATACTATTAACAATAAAATCAATGAATGGATGATATTAATCATAATAAAGAATTAACAAGAAGATGATTGTTACATTGCTTTATGATATAAGTGCAGGCTTGACCTTTACTTAATGAATAAAAAAGCTCCTTCCATACGTTGAATACAAAATTTCTAGGAGGAGGAAGTAATCTCACAAAAGGGTGGGAAAACTCTGAAGACGAAAGAACTCCTTGGAAATAATCTAGTTCGACATTTTAGGGGCAGTTTAACCTCTCTACCAATCTATTAAAATGATGGAAGAATTCTCAAGAAGAAGAAATCACTATATGGTTGTACTTAAGTCAAAATCTGAAGCTCCAGACAGACATCATAATAGAATTCGTTAACATATTTAAATATTCAATTTCAAATTCAAGAATGATATACCATAATATATATATATATTTAATATAACGATAGAGGATTTTTAAAATAATTAGTTTTAAGGATGATGTTCAATAAATATATATATATATATTCAGATGGAGGAAAGGAATATAAAAAAAAAGAAAAACATAAACTAAAAAAAAAAAAATAGCAAATAAATAAATATTATAAAAAGGAAAAGTTAAATTGAGAAAAAAAAAGGTATACTCTTCTCCTTATTACTCAGAAAAGAAAATTGAAAATGAGAAAAAAACATTATTAATACACTTAAGAAATTCAGAAAAAAAATATTAATACACTTAAGAAATTCAGAAAAAAAATATTAATACAATTAAGAAATTCAGTAAAAAAAAAATACATATGTAAAATGTAAATTGAGGTTAATTTATCAGAAAATCTTTTGGAAATTGAAAATTTTTTTTTTTTTTGGACCACTATATATATAGTGGTCCAAAAAAAATATGATTCCATAATCAGGAAACAAATAATCTTACTTCAAATGAAGTATATAGTAAAAAAAGAAAAAAAAAAGTAAAGTATAAAACATCGTAGGGACTTTCGGATGTGGATATACTACTACAGCGTCTGAAATCCTTCATCCATCAAAATTTATATCAAAATTCAAAGAAGGGTATTTTTTTTTTTCTCTTAGATTTGATAAAAAAAAAAAAAAGAAAAAAAGAAAAATATTCATAATTCATATATTATTAATGAATTACAGAAAAAAGAAAGATAAAACATTAATTTTTATAAAATGATATATGAAGGTAATGTGTTGCTTTAAGAAGAACCAATCAGAAACAGAAAACTTTGAATATCTGAGCAGTAGTTACCAAAACTCCAATTTTTCTTTTTATGAAAATGGACTACTGATGGGGGGTAGGAAAAAAAACATCAGAAATAAAAATCTTAAATGATAATAATTATTTAAATGGCAACAATTATTTTAATGAAGATAATAATTTGAATGAAGATATCAATTTAAACAAGGACAATATTTTAAATGAAGATAATAATTTGAATGAAGATAGCAATTTAAACAAGGACAATATTTTAAATGAAGATAATAATTTGAATGAAGATGGCAATTTAAACAAGGACAATACTTTAAATGAAGATAATAATTTGAATGAAGATGGCAATTTAAATGAGGACAATATTTTAAATGACATAATACTTTAATAGAAATTGTCAATGAAGGATAATAATAATAATAATATATACAATAACAATTTAAATTAAAAATCTTAATTAAAAAAATAATAATTTTTTATTTTTTTTTATTGAAAATAAAATCAGTTATATAATATATATAAATGAAGAAAATTAATCTATCGGAAGAAAATAATGATGTTGAAAAAAGATAATTTCAATGAAAGAAATTAATTCAAATGAAATCGAAAATTCGAATGGAATTAGAATTAATGTTTTACTCAAAAAAAACAATAATAATTATAAAATTAAACAATAACGAAAAATATAAGAAAATTAATAATTTTATAGAAAATAGAATTTTAAAAGAAAAAGAAAATAATAATAATAATAATAATAATAATAATAATAATAATAATAATAATAATAATAATAATAATAATAATAATAATAATAATAATAATAATAATAATAATAATAATAATAATAATAATAATAATAATAATAATAATAATAATAATAATAATAATAATAATAATAATAATAATAATAATAATAATAATAATAATAATAATAATAATAATAATAATAATAATAATAATAATAATAATAATAATAATAATAATAATAATAATAATAATAATAATAATAATAATAATAATAATAATAATAATAATAATAATAATAATAATATATATATATTTATTTATTGAACAATGAAATGACAATAAAATATTCAAAAAAAAAAAAAAATTTTTTTAAGAAAGTTCAAAGTGCTTCAAATCTTTTTCCCTATCAAAAAAAAAAAAAAAATATTTAAAATTAATTGAAATTATTTAAATATATATATTTATTTATATTAATCACTTCAATAACTAAAAGATAATAAAACTTTTTTTTTTTTTTTTTTTTTTTTTTTTTTTTTTTTTCAAATTTTTATGAAAATAAATTATATACGGTACCAATACTAATAACCTTAACCAGTTCCAAATGTTTTAAACCTTTTTCAATATTTTTTATTACTATATATATATATTAATCGTAATAACCATCACTAATTCCAAAAAAATCCTTTTCTAATTTTAAAAATACATTTTTATTTTTACTATAAATAATATAGCATATATATTTTATTTAATGATCATGTCAGAATAAATAAATTAGATAAACGATCAAATAGATATAACTTTTTTTTTTCTTTTTCTTTTTTATCTCTATATTAATAATATATTAAATAATTATTTTTTATCAATGAAAAAAAAAAAAATTTTTTTTTTATTATAGATTTATTAAAAGTATATTTTATTAATTAATTAAATGAGTATATATATATATTTCCTGTAAATGGGCTTTCAATTTTTTTTCTTTTTTTTTTTTTTTTAAAAAAAATATTTTAATCCATGGTTAAGCACATTAATAAATAAATTAAAATTAAATATAAATAAATAAAAAAAAAAAAAAATAAAAAACTGGTTTAACTATTACTATTATTTCTATTTTTATTTATTCATTTCTTATTCTATACTATTTTTTTTATACTGAGCCATGATATTTTATTTTACTTTATTTATTATTATTTATTATTATTATTATTATTATTGTTTTTTTAGTATATTCTAATATTTTTTCCCCTATTTCTATTGATAATTATATAAATAAATAATTAAGTAAATAAATAAATAAATAAATAAATAATATATAAATAAATAAATAATATATAATAAATAAATAAATAAATAAATAAATTTACTACTATAATTATGAGAGAGTCTTTCTATAAAACAAAATTAAGATTAATTAAAATATAAGGTATGATCCATTTTTCGGATCCATTTAATTTTTAAAACTAATCTATACTTTTTTAATTTTTATTAAAAAAAATTTTTTTTTGTTTTGTTTTATTTATTTTATTCATTTATTTAGTTTTTTATGTATTTTTTATTGAAAAAAAAAAAAAAGTGTTAATATATAATTATATTAAAATTTAGTAATAAACTCAAATACTATTAATTAATGATCTTTTTTATATCTGATTGTATTAATCGTATATTGATAGAATAATATCCACAATAATTATAGTTATAATAATAATAAAATAATATAAAAAAAAACATTTCTTATCTATTTTTTTTTCTTAAATATGCTATTGTAAAAATTTATTATTATTATTATATTTATACCATCAAAGTTTATTATCATTAATAAATTAAAATATTGAATATTCTATATTTATATTCTATTTATTTATTTTTTTATGATCTTTACCACAAATTAGTAATATATTTTTTTCTCTTTACAAAATATTAAGTTTTAACTCTAATTTTAATATATATTAAGATAACCGAAAAATCATTATATATAAGAATATAAATATAATAAATTAAATCAGCGAAAAATTTAATTATATATATATGAAAGGATTTCTTCAACTTTTTTTTTTTTTTTAAATATTTTTTAATATTATTATTTTTATTTAATAGTACTATTAACTATTATTTAATATTATTATTTAAAATAAGATACAATAGAATAAAATAAAATAGTTTATTTTTTCTATTAAATGATTTATACAATGAAATAAATAAATAAATAAATAATTGAAAAATAAATAATTGAATAATGAAAAAATAAATAAATAATAAATAAATAAATAATAAATAAATAAATAAATAATAAATAATAAATAATTGAATAAATAATAAATAAATAAATGAATATTTAATAATTTAAATGTAATACTTTTATAAATTATATGATTTACTAATTTGCATTTACCAATGGATTTTTCTTTTTTAAGATTAATTAAAATTTTTAAAAAAAAAATTTATGAGATAAATTATTTGATTTTGTCCAAAAAAAAAGACAAAAAAAAATTTTTTTTATTAAATCAAATTAAAATTTAATAATGGGTTAGATTTATAATTTAAACCCCGATATGTTATTATTGAATTTTATTGATTATACTAATGTATATATATACATTAGTAATAATAAATTTATAATTACATATTTTTATTATATATACATTTATTATTATTTTTTAAACTAATATATAACTATATATAAATAGAGTCTAATCTTCTTTGCGTAATTATAAAAATTTCGTTAAATTATTATTAATTAACAAATTATTACGATTTTGAAGTTTTGAAGATAATGAAAGATCTCATTATAAAAAAAAATCTAAATCTAATATATATAAAATTTTTTCAATAAGTAAATAAATGAAAAGATGAGAAAAAAAAAAGTATCGAATAGAATTAAAGAAAGAAAAAAAAAATTAATATAAATTATTGGATAAGTTGGTTTCAAAAAAAAAAAAAAAATTTTTTTTATCATCTCTATTAATTAATAAAATTAAAAAGCTTTTTTTTTTTTTTAATAAATAATAAAATTATATTAATTAAAAAGAAAATATGAATAATAGTTTAACAATTTATTGAAATTTAAAGATTAAATGTTTTTTTTTTTAAAAAAAGATTAAGTAATTTAAAAGGAATAATTATCGTTATTAATTATTATTATTATTTTTAATTTTATTTTATTTTTAATAAATTCATTTTGTATTAATATATCAATAATTAAAAGCATGTGTTTCAAATTTTTTTTTTTTTTTTTTTTTTTTTTTTGATTGATTAGTTAAAACTGACAAATAAAAAATTATTGATAAAAGAAACGAAATTCGAAGTCTTTATTTTATTTTATCTAAATTCGAGTTAGATATTAAAGTCTTCGTTAAATTAATGATATATGATTAAAATTTGATAAATATATATATTTATTAATAATATTTATAATATAAAAATTTTTTATACTGTAATTTTTAACTGTTAATACTTTGAAATTTATTATATAATATAAAAATTTTTTATACTGTAATTTTTAACTGCTATTACTTTGAAATTTATTATATTAAATATAGTATAAGTATAGTGTATATTGTTCATATTATTAATTATAATGAATTATTACTAGTAATAATTAAAATTTATTATGTTATATATCTTTCATAGAATATATATATACGTTTTGACATTTTTATTATATCTATATTCATATTAGTGTTATATGGATGGGTGGTTATAATTATGGAATTTTCCAATGGTGAATTGTAATTTCCATTTTTTAATTTAATTTAATTTTTTTTTTTAAAAAAAAAATTTGTATTCCACTTTTAATTCCCTTGATAGATCACATGTACTTTATCATATGCACATGATGTATACAAATAATAATATACTAATTATGTATTGAATTCCATATAATAATAATGAATTCCAATAAATAGATTTAATAAAAGAATAATAAATATTATTATAATTATGATATACAACTCAAAAGTTCGATGTACTTTTGTTGGGATTTATTTATTAAATTTATTAATTTATTATTTATTTAATTTTATATAGAAACTACATATATTTAAAAAGACTATTTAACAACTTTCTTATTCTTTTAATTACAAACTAACTTAACATAATATAACTTTTAATCTTAACTTTTACTTAACAACGACGACTACAGCCCAGCTATTCTCTTAATTCAGAGAAATGCTTTATTTTTATGTTATTTAGTTATAATTAACTATTTAATTAATTGTTCCTGTGATTAGAATAAACTATTAATAATTATTATTTAAGGAAATATTTAATAACTATATAAATATAAATATAAAATGATAAGAATATAATTAAAACATTGATTTATGCTATAAAATTTATTATTAATTAAATATATAATTAATATATAAAATCAAGCCACATATTGAAATTGTTGTAAAATCATTAGATTTAAATTTGATTTATGTCATTAATTTATGTTTGAATAATAAAACTAATTTTATATTAATTAAGGTTTGAATATTTCATTTTATATCAATTAATAGTATATTTAATGTTAGTATTAATATTATTATATATTAATAAAAATTAATCTTATTATTTATTATTCATTATAATTATTCATTATTTATTATTCATTATAATATAATGTTTATTTAGTATTTTTAATTATTTAGGTACTTTGTAATATTATCCTATATGATTATTAATATAATATTTTTTTTTTAGAATGATTCTTTATTTTTTTATAACTATTTTTTTATTATTATTGAAAGTTAATGGTTTATGCTTTCTAAAGAATAATACAAAAAAGAAATTATATTTTCCTTTAGTTTTTTTTTTTTTTTTTTTTTTTTTTTTTATTTTATTTTATTCTATTTTATATTTATTATGTCTTCTATTTTATTTTATACTTTTTTATATTTATTATGTCTTATTATGTCCTCTATTTTATTTTATTTTATACTATTTTATATTTATTATGTCCTCTACTTTATTTTATTCTATTTTATATTTATTATGTCATCTATTTTATTTTATACTATTTTATATTTATTATGTCCTCTACTTTATTTTATTTTATATTTATTATGCACTCTGTTTTATTTTATTTCATTTTTTTTTCCTAGTTTTACTTTTTTTTTTTTTTTCATTGTATATAATTTTAAATCTTTGATCCGTTTTAAAGAAGGAGGTGTCTAACTAAATGATTTTGTTACTAATAATAAACATTATATAGCCCATAATTTATATAATAGATATATTTATTAGTATTTTATTTTTCTTATTTATTATTGAATATATGTTATTCCTTTTGGAACTTTTAAATACTATATAAAGCAATAATTTTTATATAGTATTATTAAGTTGGTATTTATTTTTATTTTAATTTTTTAATATTTAATAATAGTAAATACTATTTATCTTCTTCATCATCTTCTGTTTCTTTATATTACTGTTTTTAATTCTAGTTTTTTTATTATTTATTTATTATTAATTATTAGCTATTTATTATTAATTATTATTGTCAATTATTATTTATCTATTAATGCCTATTTATTTTTATTTGCTATTATTTATTCATTCTTTTCTTGCTTTTCTATCATCAAATATCCATTTATTTATTCTTCTTTCTTTTTTTTTTTTTTTTATTATTTCTTCATTATACTTTTTATAATTCTGTCTGTTCCGATAAGTTCACTTTTATTGATTTTAAAATTTTTTTCTCCATACCTAAAATTTAATATTATTAAAGTTTATGCAGTTTTTTTTATTAAAATTTTTGAAATTTTGAAAATTTTAATTATCAATTAATAGATTAATTTTATATACAGGTATATATAAATATAAATATAAATATAAATATATATAACTATATGAATTAATATAGATATCAATATATATAAATATATGAATAAAATATATAAATATATAAATTAATATAAATTATATATAAATATAATTAATAATATATTATAAATATAAAATAAAAAAGTTTAAATAATTTTTAAAAATTTTATTTTTATAAATATAAAAAGGATAAAATTAATAATGCTAATTTAGGTAATATTAAAATTTTAAATATAATTTTTTTTTCTTTTTCTTCTTTTTTTTTTTTACTAATAAAATTATTAATAATTAATAATTATGAAATATGAAATATGAAATATGAATAATATATAAAATTTTATATTTTTATAATTTTAATTTTCTTTTCTAGAAGGTTTCTCATCACAATGCCAAATGTGATTATAATATAATATAAAAAGTATTTTTTTTTTCTAAGCAAAAAAGAAAAGTAACGAGAAAGGATACAATAACTTAAAATTTTGTTTTATCTTTTATTATAAAAAAAGAAAACTTCAGACTTAAATTTATAATGAATAAATAAAATGAACTATGGACAAGAATAAACTAAATGAATTGATTTTATATTTTTTTACTAAAAGTAAAAAAGGTCAGATAAAAAATAGTTTTTTATTTTATTTTATTTTATTTTTATTAATAGTTTTAATAATATTATATTGAAATCAATTAGGATAATAATAAAAATGAAGTAAAAATAAAAATGAAGTAAAAATAAAAATGAAGTAAAAATAAAAATGAAGTAAAAATAAAAATGAAGTAAAAATAAAAATGAAGTAAAAATAAAAATGAAGTAAAAATAAAAATGAAGTAAAAATAAAAATGAAGTAAAAATAAAAATGAAGTAAAAATAAAAATGAAGTAAAAATAAAAATGAAGTAAAAATAAAAATGAAGTAAAAATAAAAATGAAGTAAAAATAAAAATGAAGTAAAAATAAAAATGAAGTAAAAATAAAAAACAGAAAAATTATAAAACTTTTTTTTTTTTATCCCTCCTTAATTTTTAATTTTAATATTTATTATTAAATAAAGATTAATTAAAGCTTAAAATATTTTCATTCATTCTTAATATTTAATGAATAAATAAATAATAAATAGATAAATAAATTATAATGAATAATAATATAGTGATAATTATTTTATATTTTATTTTATTTTATTTTTTTAAAACTTTATTATTTAATTGTATTAACTTTTATTTTTATTATTAATAATATTTATTCTTGTTGACTTTCAATCACAGATTCCAAGATATAAAAAAGAACCCAGTATTTAATGTTCTTATAGCTATGAAAAGTTTAAAATTTCAAAGAGTTTCAAAGAGCAAATAATGAATAATCATTTAATTTAAATTTTTTTTTATATAATATATAAATATTTATAAGGATTTTTTTTTTTTTGAATTCATTTTGATATTGTATGGCGTGAACTTTTTTTTTTTTTTATTAACATTATTTATAATATATTACAGTACATTTAATTAATGCTTCAATGGTTTAGTCTTTTATTTTTTTTTTTCGTAATGCTTTAATTAGAATTATTGATGACTGTTCATTATTTTCTATTTATTATTTATAAAAAGTATCTTTTCTATAGCAGTACATCATATCATATCTATAGATTCACACATAAAATTTTTAAAAAAATTTATATTTTGTATGGTATATACTTGAGTTTTATTCAGCGATTAAAAAAAAGAATGATAAACTTTTTTTTTTTTTTTTTAATTGCTGAATAAAACTCAAGTTTATCATTTAAGCTTATAATTATTTAATTCATTATTTACTGTGTAAAAATAAAAAAGAAATTTTTTTTGTCTGTCTGTATCAATATAAATAGTTATAGTTTATAATAAAGTAATTTAAAATATAGTTTATCAATATTATAAATTAACTATTGCATTTATTTATTGTAAAAAAGTCTGTAAAATTTTTTTTTCTAGTGATTTATGGATTATTATTATAATTATTATTTTTTGAAATAATTTAAATGCCCTTTATTTATTATTATAAATTTTATAATTCTAATTAATTTCATAATCATCATTTATCACTAATTAAATAATTAATAATTATTATTAAATAATAAGTTAATAATTCATAAATAATAACTTTTCAATATTCAATATTAATTATCATTTAGTAATAAAAGATTTTGAAAATTTAATTAATTAAAATTTCAAAACTATCGATAATTAATTAATAAATGATTTATTTTTAATTAATTTATCAAAATTTATTTATTTGATATATAAAATATATTATGCATATATTTCAATTAATTGTACATTATTATTACCATATATTATTATATTATAATCAATTCTAATGCGGTAATCATTAAAAATTAAACATTTTAAAGTTTAATTAAACATATTAAAAATATTTTTTTAAATTTTTAATTTCTAATTTCTAAAAACTAATAACTAATAACTAATAACTAAATAACTAATAACTAATAATTAATAAATAAGTGAATAATAAATATTTAAATACTAAGTATACTATTATATATTATCTATTTATTATTTATTAGTTATTATTTATTTATTATTTATGTATTTATTAATTATTATTTATTATTCAATTATTCAATTATGTATTATAATACAAATAATATTTTATATAATATGCTATTTTTATTTAATAATAAATAATATATATCAAATAGAATAAATACGAAGTAAATAATAAATAGATAATTAAAATAAATAAATTATGGCGGTAAAAAAATCTTTTTATATAGATATATTAAACAGATATATATTATAAACATTGCTTATAATTTTAATTATTAATATTTGTTAATTCAGTTATTTAATTTATGTTTATATCATAATATTATACAAATATTCATATATTATCGTATAAACATATGATAAAAAGTATTTTAGATCATCTGCTACTTCTGGTAGAGTTTTATAGCAAAAGTATCATTTTGGAGTTAAGCCTTGTCATTGAAGATTTTAAAAGGTATGGCTTAATTTTTTCTTCTTCTTCTTTTTCATTAATTCGTTTTTTGAAATTAAATAAACTAGAATTTTTATTTATTTTAAAAAAAAAATTATTTTTTTTCCTTTTTTATTAGTTTAGTTTAACGGAAGCTCTCCGAATTTGAAATGAATGAATGAAAAATTAAAATTCCATAGTTTTTTTTTTTTTTTTTTTTTTTTTTTTTTTTTTTTTTATTTTTTTTGATTCTTTCTTTTTTAACCAGGGCAAATATGAAAAGAGTACATTAATTTGTTTTATTTTTTTTTAAGTCTTGAAAAATGATTATATATAATGATTATTTGTACATTATCAATGCCAATTAGTTTTGAATTGTATATTTATTAATAATAGATAATTATTAATCATAGGGATTATTTATATCAATTTATTCAATTCAAATAAAAATTCATCTGCTAAAAGTTTTAGAAGAGTAAATAAGAATTAACAAGTTATCAAAAATAGCATAAATAATAATGTTTAAAAATCCAAATATGTTTCTTTTATCTAGTAATATTTCAGCATTAATACTTGTGAGGGGAAGGTCAAAACTATTAATGATAATTTAAACTTTTCTTATAATTTTCTTCATCAATATTAATTCCTGCTTTATGTTCGAGCAGAATAAAATTTTAGAAAATTTTAAAAAAAAAAAAAAAAGAACAAAAAAAATGTTGTAAAGATAATATATAATTATTATATTTATTTATATAAAATATATTTATAACATTAAAATAATAATATATGGTTAATTTAATTACATGATTGAATTGATTGAAATGTTTCAAAATTTTTTAAAATTTTAAAAATTATAAAAATTAAAAAAAAATTTTTTAAAAGAAAAAAGAAAATAATATATAATATATAAAATAATATATAATATAAAATATAAAATAATATTATATGTAATATAAAGTAATAAAATACTAAATAATAAATAATAAATAATAAATAATAAATAATAAATAATAAATAATAAATAATAAATAATAAATAATAAATAATAAATAATAAATAATAAATAATAAATAATAAATAATAAATAATAAATAATAAATAATAATAATAAATAATAAATAATAAATAATAAATAATAAATAATAAATAATAAATAATAAATAATAAATAATAAATAATAAATAATAAATAATGAATAATGAATAATAAATAATGAATAATAAATAATAAATAATAATAATAAATAATAAATAATAAATAATAAATAATAAATAATAAATAATAAATAATAAATAATAAATAATAAGTAATGATTAAAATATTAAATAAATTAGAACTAATTCTGATCTTCAAAATTTTTTTATGGTAGTAGATCAACCAGAAATCATCACAGCTTTTAGAACTGATGTAAAAAAAATGTGTCTGAGTAAAAGTAAATTAAAGAAATATTTTTATAAAGAGAAAAGTAAAGAAAAAAAGTAAACTTTTAGAAAAAAAAAAAAAAAAAACAATCAAAAAATTAGTCTTCTATTATGAAAGAAAATAAAAAATAAAATTATATTTATATTTATAAATATATAATTTTTTTAAAGAAAAAATCATTTTATAAAAAGAGAGAGAAAAAAAGAATGTATAAATTGAATAAATAAAATAAAGAAATTTTTGAACACTCCATAGCAAATAATATAATATTAAATACTTATAATAAAATAATATAATAAATAGATAAACTTCAAATATTTAACAATATTTATCAATAAAAAGATAAAAAAAAAAAAGTTCTCTTCTTTTTTTTTTTCTCTCTTTTCTATTCAAAGTGTTGATGATTCAATTGATTAAATATTTGAATGTTTATTTTTAATTCGTTAAAGAATCATTTATATAAAGAAATGAAATTGAACTAAAAGAAAATGAAGCAACATAAATAAAAAAGAAAAAAAAAATCCTTTTTTTTTTTTTTTTATTTTTTTTTTTTATTCAATTAAACCTATATCTTTAAAAAGTATTATCAATGCTATTTCATTTCTAATAATAGAATAAATAATAAATAATAAATAATAATGAGTATTTATTAATAATTAATAAATATATAAATAATAAAAAAAATATTAATAATTAATAATTAATAAATAATATATAATAAATAATTGAATAATAAATAAATAAATAAATAAATAAATAAATAAATAAATAAATAAATAAATAAATAAATAAATAAATAAATAAATAAATAAATAAATAAATAAATAAATAAATAAATAAATAAATAAATAAATGAATGAATGAATGAATAAATAAATAAATAAATAAATAAATAAATAAATGTATTTCCTTTGAATAAATAATTTTGTTTTGTAGTATATATAAATATATAATAAATAATATAATATAAACAAATAATATATTTAATTATTAAAAATATTCCTTTTATAGTTAATTTTTTTTAAATCTCCATAAATATAAATGAACAAATAATATTAAAGTTTTTTTATTTAAGAGTGTATTATATATAATATATTATTACATATATTAGAATATAATATATATAAAGTTTTTATTTCTCTTAATTTCAATATCAAAAATAATAAATATATTATCATAAATGGTATATTCTTTTGTTCTTTTAATTATGATATATGAATAAATATATTAAATTAAATAAAGATAATTAATTCTAATTAAATTGAGTAATAAATGATGATATCACTCAACTATTTTTAAAATTTCGTTTATATTCTATTCTATATCATTTGATTAAATTTATAATATATTATGTAATTTATTTTTATTATATATTGCACAAAAATATTATTCTATATTAATTATATATTATTAAATAACTTCACATAAATAATAAAACAGTCTTGATTATTTATCATAAATAATTTATTTTAATTTATGAATACTCATAATATATAATAATACCTATTATTTAAATCGAAACAATATAATAAAATATATTATTAATATATGAATACAAAGTTTAATCTTACATATAAATAAATGTTTTTTGTCATAGGTTTAATAAGATATATTAACATTATTATTAACATATATTACAATAAATTAATAATTAATGGATATAATAATTTGTAGGTAATTCTTTTTATTCTTTTTTTAATTTTATATCTATTCAATTTATTATTAATATAATACAATATATGCAATTATTTCAGTTGGTATTTCATATATTTCAATATAATCCACGTATATATTACAAGTATAGCAATAAAAACTTTAAAATATAAAAATTAAAGTTTTGTATTCAATACATATAAATAATATATAAAAAGTACCATATAATTTTTTTATTCGTCATCCTAATTAATTTTAATTTATTATGAAATTATGAAATTATTTTTAATTATTATTAATTTTAATTATTTTAATATTTAATATTTTATTATAAATATTTTAATAATTAATATTTTAATTCATTATTATTATTATTATTATTATTTATTTATTTTAATTTACTAAGGTTTATGTCTTTTTATAAAATATATTATTGTCTGGTTTTAACCACCATTCTTTGATATTATGATGAAATTTCTGATAGGTAGAGAAAGTTATATCAATGTAAAGTCAAACCGTTTCCTTTATCATAATAAATATTTTAATTAACAAAAAAAAAAAAAAAAAAAAGAATTAAAGGAATATATTATTTATTCATTTTTATCTTTTATTTTTATTTATTATAAGATAACAACATTTTTTTTTTATTTAACAAAATAAAATTTTTATTTTAAATTTTTATTTTATTTTATATATAATATATATAAATATATATATGAATATAAATATATATATTTTTAAAATAAAATTTTTGAAAAAAAATTTTTTTTATATAAATAGAAAGGTTTTTGTTCAAAATTTATATTAATTTTTTTTTTTTTGTATTTTTTTAAAAATAAAGTTCTTTAATTGTTAATTTTTAACGTATTAAAGTTAATAAAAAAAAACAACTTTTATTGTAAAAAATCATATACATTTATCAATATATAATTTATATATATAAAGAACATATAGATATTCTTTTTCAGTTATCTTGATAAATAAAATCAAAATACAATTATTAAGAAATAACTAGAAATTTATTATATAATAATTATTAACAAAAAGTTAAATAATATATAAAGAATCATATAATATAAATATCCAATTGTAATATATCTTTGTTTATAATGTAAATATTTTTGTAATTTAAATTAAATAGAATTTTTATTTATGATTTAAATTGATAACAATATTATTTTTAATTGTAAAGTTTATTGATAAAAATTAATTATTTCTTTTTTGTTATTCTATGAATAATAATAATAATAATAATAATAATAAAATAGATATACCTATAAAAATGAAATACCTTGAAAGTGATATTTTTGACGCTCTTAACTGTGCTTTATCTTCAATAGAAACTCCTGATGAAAAGATAATAGGAAGATTAGAAGCATATTCATGTAATTATATAATAAAATCATAGACCTTTTTTGTTTATTTTTAAATATGTTTTATATAGCCTGTTGTATTATTGTGGAAATTATTTAAAAAAAAAAAAAAAAAATCATGTATTAAAAAATAAATGTTAAAGTAAAGAAGAAAAAATTAGAGTAAGATATAAATGTATAATTTTTTCTGTGAAAAAAAAAAAAAGAGCTGAAAGACCTTTATATAGTTCTGAAACAATATTTTATGAACGTTTTTTTTCTTCATAAATATACTATTATAAAGGAATATATATTTAAAACTTTTTATATTTCTTTATTGAGTATATTTATTTGTTATATAGTTTTATTATTTTAAGTATATTTTTTATTTTTTTATTTTTTTTATTTGAACTTTATATATATATATAAATAATAAAGTCCATAAAAAAAAAAAAAAAGTGAAAAGAATATATATATATAAATGATATGATATGTTTATAAATAAAAGAATAAATTTATTCATTTGAGTAAATATATAATTGATTATATATATATATACAAACTTTAAAAATAAAAAATAAATAATAAAAAATAATAATATGAATAAAAAACAAAAAGGCAAAGATACTGGTGAAGATAAACAATTAAGAAAAGAGCTTGAATCCAAGATATTAGAAGAAATAGAGGAATTGAAATCCCCAGAATTTAGTTTTTCAAGTAGTTTAGTCTCACCTTTCGGTCCATTAGATCAAACCGCCTCAAGAAGAACCTTTTTCTACCTTATTGCTACTTTAAATGCTGTATTCCCAGATTATGATTTTAGGTAAATTATTAACTAAAAAATAAAAAAAAAAAAAAAAAACTCTAATATTATTGATATTATATTTTTTCTATTAATTAATAAATTTTTATTAACATTATTTTATTTATTATTATGATATCAAGTAATATGAGACATGAAGTATTTAATAAATTACCATCTGTTTCTATAGTTCAAAATACAGTACAAAATACCCTATTTAAATTAGTTAATTCACCATCATCAAATTATTTACAACAACAAATTTGGAATGCTATTGATGAAGCTGTAGACTTAACTAATTGTGATATTTATAGTTTTAATCCAGATTGGAAATGTGATCCATACAGTGACGAACCAACAATGTATATAGATATATATAATTAATAATTTTTAATTAATTTTATAATTTTTAGATTATTTTATTTTATTATATTTATTTATATATTTATGAATAATGGTTATAATAGTAATAATAAAATATTTTATTTATTTATTAACCTTTATATATGAATTTTTTTTTTTTTTTTTTTTTTTTTTTTTTTTTGAATAATAATAATAATAATATGAAGTTGGGCTTATCACTACTTCTTTGTAAATCATAATCTTAAAAGAATTGTATTATTTACTTATAGATCTGTTAGGTAATTAATTAAAATATATATGAATTATATTTTTAATAATAGTGTATAAAGCTTTAAATATTAATATTTATATTTTTAAATTAATTATTATTATTTATATTTTCATAGTAATATTACTATGAATAAGAATTTATATGGTGATGAAGATGATGAATTCTATATGGAAGATATAAATGATGATAGGTTGGTAAAAATATTAATAATAACGATAATTATTTTTAGGTTAAATGATGAAGATATTATGATGATGATATAATTAATATAATAAATTATATATATATATATATATAAAAGAAAAAGGTCACTTCATAAAAAATATATATAATAAAAATTACAATAAAAAATAAAGAAATAAACCTTTTTTTTTTTCTTTTTAAAAAATAATATATTATAAATTATATCAAATTACTTTTAGTATAAAGAAATTTAAAAGTTTTTTTTTTTATTGAAAGTTATATAATAAATTTTATACGATTTTTATTAATAAAATAATATATACCTAAATACAATACACAATAAATAATAATCAATCTAAAATTTTATATTGATTGAACTTTAAAATATACCATTTTTTAAAAATTTTAATACTAATAATGATATTATAATAAGAATTAATCATACAATATAATATACCATACTAATATTCTATATTATATTATATTTATATACTTTATTTTTCTATTATAATAGATATATAAGATATGACTATGATCAATTACAAGCAATGTTTGCATAAATTATATAAAGAAAATGTATAATAATTATGATTAATTATTATAAATTTGATCGAACGAATAATATATATATATCTTTAATATATATATATATAAAAGTCAATACATTATTTTTTCGAATTTATTCTTTGATGATTCAAAATTTATTGTAGGTGAATTTAAACCATGAATTAATTGATAGTACTTTATAAAATTTTTTTATTCTTATTTCTTGTATGTGCCTTTCAAACCTTGAGATTAAAATGATAATATTTAAAATTTTTACTTATATTCAATATTTTTTACCAATATTTTAGAGAATATTAACAGTTATAATATATAATGTATAAAGTCATTTTTTTTTTTTTTTTTATTCAAGCCCGATTTGAAATTGATGAAGCACCAAAAAAAAAAAAGGAAAGAACGAAAAAAAAATTATTGAATAGAATTGATGAAAATGTAAAAAGAAAGAATGAAATATTAATAATTATGAATATATAAAATGGTTGTTGTTGTGTAATGTATCAACAATAATTAAAACGACTTAATTCGACTCTAAAATCAAATATAAATTAATGAATGAAAGGATTATACAAAATTATTGTAGTGAACTTTAATTTATTAATTTTTCCTTTATTATTAAAGTTATAATTAATATAAAGGGATATAAAGTTTATATCTTTCTATTTATTAATTTAAAGGGATATAAAGTTTATATCTTTTTATTTATCAATTTAAAAGGATATAAAGTTTATTATCTTTTTATTTATCAATTTAAAAGGATATAAAGTTTATATCTTTTTTATTTATTCATTAAAATATTTATAATTTTATATATATATATATATATATATATATATATATATATTTTTTTTTTTTTTTTTTTCTAAAAAAAAAAAAAAAGAAGAAAAATTATGAATATTTAAATGAAAAATGGAAAATAGAATTTATTATTAAATTTTCCTTTATAAAAATATATATTAAAAAAAAAAAAAAAAAAATGAACATATAATATATATTTAACAGGAAATATTCTTTTAAAATATACAAAAAAAAATTCATATATATATATATTATTATTAATAAAGCAGATATTTTCCTTTTTTTTTTTATTTTTATTTTTTTATTTTATTTTATAGAAAGGAATAAATTGTATGTAAATATATTTAAAAAAACTAAATGGATTTTCATACAATTTATTTACATATTTTATACTTTTTTATAAAATAATCTATCTTAATTAATTATATATATATATATATTTTAATTTTTCATTTATTATAAATATTTAATATTTAACAATATTCATTGTCAGTCAATAAATATAAATATATATTTTGTAAATAGTTTAAATAAAAAAAAAATAATGATAATGTTTGAAATTCTATAATTATTTATATAGTTAAATATACTTTATTATAAACAAATAAATAAAAAAGCAAATAATTTTTTTTTTTTTAAAAAAAAAAAAAAAAAAAAAAAAGAATATTTAAATTACATATTATTTTTTTTTGTTATTATATAATTATAATACCACTGTCGTTATACAAAATGATATATATATATTTAATAAATTTTATTTTATTTTATTTTATTTTTTTTTTTTTTTTAAATTATTATTAGATTATTTTTTTTTATTATTGTACATCTATTATTTTTTCCTTTTTCTTTCTTTCTTTCTTTCTTTCTTTCTTTCTTTTTTTTCTTTTCTATTTTATTTTATTTTATTTTATTTTATTTTAAATAATCAAATTAATTAAACTACTAATAATTATTTACATCTATTTTATTTTATATCGGTGGACGATTAAAGAGAGGGAGAAATATAAAAGAAAATAATAATAATAATAATAATAATAATAATAATAATAATAATAATAATAATAATAATAATAATAATAATAATAATAATAATAATAATAATAATAATAATAATAATAATAATAATAATAATAATAATAATAATAATAATAATAATAATAATAATAATAATAATAATAATAATAATAATAAAAGAAATAAAATGAAAAAATGAAATAATATGAAAAAATGAAATAAAATACAAATAATAGCGTTTTAATTAATAATAATAATAATAATAAAAAAAAATATATATATATGAATATATATTAAATAAAGTTTATAATAAAAAATCTTGTATAATTTTTTCAAAATTTAATTTAAAAAAAAAAAAATTTTTATTTATTGTCTTAGCTTATATTGCTTAGCATTAATTTTAAAAATTTATAGGTATATATAAATAACAGAAAAGTTACATAAATAAAAAGAATAATTGTTTCATTGTAAATATTAATATTTGTAAATATATAATTTTTTATTTTATTTTATTTTTTATTTTTATTTTTATTTTTATTTTTATTTTTTTACATTATTATTGTTGTTATTATTAAAATTAAATATAATTATAAATATAAATATATCAATATATAAATCAATTAATATATCAATACAAAAAAATATAAATCAATTAATATATAAATTATATATAAATCAATTATTGTATAAATATATAAATATAGAAAATGTGTGAAAAATTTGTTTTACATTATTTCCCTCTCAATGGAAGAGGAATTATTCCAAGAGCTATTTTATATTATGCTAAAGCTAATTGGGTGGATAATGTTATCGGTAGTGATGAATGGTTTAATGACAAAAAATTTTCGAACTTATTTGAATTTCATAGAGCTCCCGTTTTAGAATATAAAGGTAAAAAGTTATGTCAAAGTATGGCTATCATTATTTATTTGTCCCAACTTTTTAATATTTATGGAAGAGATATCGATGAACAATATGAAATTAATAGCCTATTAAATTCGTATGAAGAGTTACTGGAAAATTTCAGAAAATGGAACTTTTGCGAAGACCCTGCCAAAAAAGAAACATTAAAACAGGCAGGTATTGATGAATTTAAATTATATATTGATCGGTATGAGAAGAGATATCAACGCCTCGGTAATGGTCCCTACTATTTAGGAGATCACTTTTCTACAGCAGATATCTATTTAGCATGTGCCATTCCTACCCTTCATGATATTTTATGGAAACCTGATATTGATGAAGTTATGCCTAACTTAAAGAAATTACTTGAAAGAATAAGGGAAAATGAATTAAAAGGCTTTTTTGATAACTATTTTTATCATCACAATTAAAATTAAAATATAAAAATAAAATAAAATAGAATAAAATAAATATTGAAAAAAAGAGAAATATTTATTTTTATTATTATATAAATAATAATATTAATGATACAATATTTGTAGACAAAAAAAAAATAGTATAAAAGATATTAGAGTTTAGAAAAATAAAATAATTATTATATTTTTCATTATTTTTATTTTATTAATTAAAAAAAAAAGTAAAAAAATATAATAATAATATAAATATAAATATAAATATAAATATATTTTTTCTTTTTTTTATGATGTAATTACAATTTTTTTTTTTTTTAATTTTATAATTACTTTGAAATTTTTTTTGTTTTTTAAAATTTTAGAATAAATTTTAAATTTTTTATATAATTTTTTAATTTTTTTTTTATTAAATAAATATATACCAAAACACATTGCACAGTAGGTAATAAGGAAGATTAAATTTTATATTGATTGAACTTTAAAATTTTAACATTTTTTTTTTTTTTAAAAAATTTACCCCTATGATATGGATTGTTTTTCTTGGTCTATGGAGGCCTGATGGGAAAAAGGAATAGCCTATATTATCAGGTGTACTAATTATATATATATATATATATTTTTTTTTTTTTTTTTGTAATTCTGATGATAATCTATGATTATCCTTTCTTAAGTGGCTTCTAGTATGAAGAGAGAAAAATTTTTTGGAATATTGGAATATTATAGAAAGTGAACCTGATGGTTTATCTTTTTTTTTTTTTTTTTTTTTTTTTTTGGAATTTAGATATGTAGTAAACATTGGAGTTATATCATTAATAATAATTATGTAGTTTCTACATAGTATCATTGTAATGAATCTATTGTATTTTTTTTTTTTTTTACTTTAGCATTATTTTGTATTTGTACTTTTCTATACTATTATTTAAACTCTCATGTAGCTATTTATAAAATGGAAATGTAGGAGATGGATTCACTCCAAAGCTTGTGTGTAAGACTTTAATTAACGGATGGGGAATCTTTTTATAGTCTTCCACTACTAACATTTTATTTACCTTTTCATTTTAATTAATATATGATTATTTTTTTTAGAAAGTTATTATTACATAGACCGTGTTTTTTTTTTTTAATCGATTAGAAAATCCAGAACTCAAAGATAGAAAAAAAAAGGAGAAAAAGATTATTCATTATAACAAAATATACAACTGTTTTAATTTACTTTAATAATTATCAACTACTGAAAAAAGAAAAAGAAAAAAAAAACTACATATTATTTTAATTTTTTTTTTTTTTTTAATTTTTCTATATTTATTTATTTTTTTTATATATATTTATATATATATATATATATTTTTTTTTAATTTTATATTTATATTTTTTTATTTTTTTTATTTTTTATTTTTTTTTTTGGATTTTAGATAATTATGGAAAAGATATTTCACCTGTTGTTCTCACTGGTATGGAGCATCTATTGACAACATCAGGTTGATTTTTATCCATGGTATATACTCACAATCATGGACTAAATGCTAAAAAAAAAAAAATGAAGGAAAATTTTTATTCATTCTCGATGCAAAAAAAAAAAAAATTCAAATTCAAGAATAATATTATTTTGTCAGTGAAAAAGAATTACTAAAATTCAATGGATAGTTTTCTTCCTTTAGGATTAAAGTATATACTTTAAATTTCAACCACATAAAAAATTTTTGTAAAAGTATATTTTAAAAAAAGCAATAACAGAGGAGTTAAAAATTTCATTCTGTAGACGTTCCAACTGGAAAATCATAAGGTTTCTTTTCATCATTTAAAAACAAAAAAAAAAAATAAAAAATAAAATTTTTTAATATCTAATAATACATCCAATACGACAAACTCAGCAAATCTCCAGCTCAATTAAAAATTTTAGTAAAATGTTATATAAAATGCCAATCATGAATCCCAATGCTTTCAATCTACCTAATATTAATTCTTCAAATCCAAATTCACATTCAAATACAGAAAAGTTTTCTTTTTTTTTTTATCTTTGTTGGAGTACTAATGGATGAAATTTTGTGAAAAGAGAAATAGTACTTTGAGTACTTAACAACACGATTTTTTTAAAAACCATTTTTTTTCCTATGTTTTCAGGTAAGAGGTAACCTGTAATCGGTAACAGGTAATGATATACCAATCTAAGGAGGAATAAGATAATCCATGTAAAGGAACACTTTCCACCCCACCCCAACTACAAAATATTTCCAAAAAAAAAAAAAAAAAAAAATGGAATGGAATCTAAATATGGCAGATTGCAGAGGTTTTTATTATCTTGGGATATCATGTCTCATAGCTATTTTTAAAAAAAGTAATAAGTTTTAATATTTTTTGTTTTATTTTTTTTTTTTTTCATTTTTTTTTTTTTTTTTCATTTTTTCTTCATTTTTATTTTATATCATTTTATTTTTTTTTTAAATATTAATCTTAATTATAATGCGTCGAATTTTCAAAGGAACAAATTTATAATCAAGAATTCTAATGGATAGATCATTTTTTAAGATATTAGAAATTGACTGATAAAAAAAAAATACTATTAGGACGTTTGAAAAGTAACTACGATGAAACTAATTATTATGTTTTTAATGGCTTTGAAGAATACCTATCGAGAAGAACACAAGCTACCAAAAAAAGAAAAATCAAAATCAAAATTAATCAAAATTAAAATTCAAATCAAACAGCACAGACTCTAAACTGAAGTCAGAATGCATAAAAATAGTATCAGGGAAGAAATCACAAGAGCATTCTATGATCTAAGAAGTTTCTAAGGATACAATGAAAAAGAAGAGACAGAAAAATTGAATGATGAATCACTAAGAAAATATATAAAGATGAATTTAATCAAAATAAAATTAAAATAAAAATAAAAAAAATACAGATTAAAAATAAATAAATAAAATAAAAAAAAAAAAAAGACGAAAAGTACAAACTCTAAACATAAGTTAGAATGTATAAAAAGAAATTTAGATTTGATGGTTACATCTTCATTCACAATTTAGAAATAATAATTAAAACTACCTCTTTCACAAAATTAACTAACGGTATCCTGAAAGATGAAAATAAATAAATAAATAAATAAATAAACAAACAAACAAACAAACAAACAAACAAACAAACAAATAAATAAATAAATAAATAAATAAATAAATAAATAAATAAATAAATAAATAAATAAATAAATAAATAAATAAATAAAGAAAGAAAGAAAGAAAGAAAGAAAGAAAGAAAGAAAGAAAGAAAGAGAACTCCATCTAAATGGAATACAATAAAAGAAATAAAGATTTGAATTTATTCTCCTTCCAGTATATCCAACAAAATTTGACAAAACTAAAGGAATTGAATACAGAACCATTTATGGAAGGAAGAAAGAAAGAAAAAAAAATTTTTTTTTTTTTTTTTTTTTTTGTTTACCAATGGTCAGACATTTACCTAAATGATAAAAAACTGCTCAATTAAATATGATACAATTTCAAGATGACGTTCATGATGATTCGGATTAAGTATTGAAAGACACCTATTAAAGACAGACTATATAGCCTTGATTAAATACAATTGAAAGAAGGGTGAAAAAAAAACAAGAAAACAAAAAAAAAAAAAAGGAGCATTATGCAATAACGACTATCATAAGAAGTACAAGAAATATAATAGAAATATAATAGAAAAAAAAATAAATATTATCATTATAATTTATTACCAATATAACAAAAAAAAAAAAAAAAAAAAAAAAAAAAAAAAAAGATGTATTGAAAGATTCTGTCCAAATAAACAATTAAAAAAAAAAAAAAAAAAAAAAAAAAAAAGAAAGTAAAAATATATTTATCAATTTATCAAGCAATCATCATAAATAAAAATAAAAAGATTTGATTAAAAGGAAATATCAAGTAGTAAATAATATAAAGGAAAACTATGATGATGAAGATAATAATACTTTTTTTTTTTAACCAGAATTATTGACTTCTGACTTGAATAGTAATGAAACAGATCATCAAAAACAATTTTAGCAATTACTCTTATCAATAGTAAAAGAAAAAAAAAACATTTAATGATACTGTTCATGATGTAAAGTAATACTATCATAAAATAAACACTTAAATAAAGATATAAATAAAAAGAAGAAAGAAAAAAATTAAATTTAAATATAAATAAACAGCTAAATGATTAAATTGAAGAAAACAAAAAAAAATAATTCATGTAATAATGTTAATAATGAAAATTATATAGATAATGAAAGTGTCAATAAAAAATTATATAAATATTGAAAATGTCAATAAAGATTATATAATTATTGAAAATATTAATGAAAAATCAGTCAGAAAATAAAATTCATACGAGAAAA
Source organism: Neocallimastix lanati (nom. inval.) (assembly GCA_016946835.1). Classification (NCBI taxonomy): domain Eukaryota; kingdom Fungi; phylum Neocallimastigomycota; class Neocallimastigomycetes; order Neocallimastigales; family Neocallimastigaceae; genus Neocallimastix; species Neocallimastix lanati (nom. inval.). The sequence continues at coordinate 477,621 of JACVTC010000023.1, read as the reverse complement.
TAAAAAAAAAAGATATATGAAAAAAGAAAAAAAAAATTCTATAATGATGAAATCATAGATGACGTCTTTTATATATCATCAGGAATCAGATGAAACCATTATCTTCTCAAGATATATTTTTACGTAAAGACAAAAAAAAAATGAATGAATGAATAAAAGCGGGTTTATAACGAACTAGATAATATGAGGAGAATGAATTTTTATACTTCCATAAAAAAAAAAGGTTCCCGAAAGATGTTAATAATATATCTACACTTTGATTTTTTCTTAAAAAAAAAAAAATACGATACTAATGGAAATCTTGTGAGAAAAAAAAAAAGACCAGTTTTCATTGCTCGTGGGGATTCATTCAACACTATGGAATAAGATTATAAAAAAGACACATTCTTACCATGAGAATTATTGACTCTATTGCCACTAAGAATTATTATTTAATATATTCATCCATTGGATATCAAGACAGAATATATTTATAAAAAAAAAAAAAAAAAAGACAAGTTAATAGAAAAATTTTTTTTATATGGAATTTAACTACCTGAAGGTGATAAATGAAAAGGCAAGAAGCATTATAAGTTAAATAAATAAATAAATCAATATACAGATTGAAACTGAAACAAGTAGTGCGAATGTGGAACAACATTTTGAATATAGTTTTATTGTAACTAAAATTTATATGAATAATAAGTGATTCCTGTTTGTATGTTAAAATAAAAATAAAAATAAAAATAAAAATAAAAAATAAAAATAAAAATAAAAATAAAAAATAAAAATAAAAATAAAAATAAAAATAAAAATAAAAATAAAAATAAAAATAAAAATAAAAAATAAAAATAAAAATAAAAATAAATATATAATAAAAAAAAAACAGTGAAATAAAATACCTATTAGGCGTGTATGTATGTAGACAATATACTTTTATAAAGAAATATAATGGTATAAAGTATTATAAAATGTAAAAATGGATATTTAATTCCCCAAAAAAGAGGAGAGATACATGAATGATATTTTTATAAAGAAATATAATGCAGATAAATTTTTAAACCTTGTTTAAATATGATTTCGATTTATAATAATTAATTAAAACAAAACCAAAAAAATAAAAAAAACCCTCAATTCCACCAATTATAGAAAAGCTGAAGGAGATTTACTGTATCTAGCTATTGAAACAAGATCAGATATTCTATATATCCCGAAAGTTAAGCATTATGAAAGAGCCCAAATCCTAATTGCGAAAGATTGGTTCAATGTTTTAAAGACATTTGTATATTTTAAAATTCGAACCCAACGATGGAAAAAAAAAAAAAAAAAATTTTAGAAAAGATTAATAAATAACATTTTGAAATTTATGTTGATACGGGTTTAGGCGTTGATCCGGATATTTGAAAATCTACCACAAGATTTGTAATGACAATGAATTTAGGACCAGTTTAAGTTGATACTCAAAATTAAAAAAATACCGTAGCTATTTCAACCTATAGAAAGTGAATACCAATGAATATATGAATAAGCTCATTAATGTTTATGGTATAAAAAAATTTTTTTTTTTGATTTAGTGAATTCAATTAAATCGAATTGAATTGAATATAAATATAAATAATATAATAATTAATTCTGATAATTAAGGTTGCAATATATAATTTGCAAAAATGAAAACATGAGTCTTTCGTGAAAACATTATCAACTTAAAATAACATAAAAATTGGAGAACTAGTTCAAGAAGGTAAAATAAAATAAAATTATATTACATCAGAACTTAATTTAGCCCGATGAATTTTTTTACAATGTTTTTAAATTCATCTCTAATGAATAAATTAAATTCAATTCTAATGAATAAATTCAAAGAAAACATTCTTTTTAGCTTTAATGATTAAATGGATTATATTTAAGAGATAGTAAACTTTAGGAGGAATGTTAGAAATAAAATTTAATATAATGGTCATTATAATTTGTATAAACCATAATCATATATATAAATTTTATGATAAAAATATTATTAATGGAAAAATATCATTGATTATTTAACTGTATGATGTAACCCTGGTTCAAGGAAGTATTGTTGGGACTAACTTATTAAATTTATTAAAGTAATTATTAAATTATTTATTTAAATTTCATTATTATGATATATATATATTTATTCAAATAAAAAATAATTATAATTGATTATACATTTTAAAATTTTCACACACACTTTTACTTAATTCAGAGAAATGTTTTATTCTTATTCTATTTGATTATAATTAATTATTAAATTAGTTGTTCTTATGATTAAAATAAACTTATTTAATGAGTTTTTATGTTTCAAGTATGATAAATATTGATCACTATTATTTATATGGAAATATTTAATAACTATATAAAGCTATATAAAGGTAAATATAATTAAAACATTGATTTATGTTATAAAATTTATTATTTCTTATTTTATTAAATTATAGTTATAATTAATATAGAGAAATCAAGCCACTTATTAAGAACATTATAAAATCATTAGATTTAAAATTGATTTATGACATTAATTTATACTTGAAAAATAAATTATATTATTAAATATTATTATTGGGAGAGTTGCATTTCCCAAATTGCATTTCCCCAAGTTGCATTTCGCCAAGTGACGTAGTATTAAAATGTTGCATTTCCCAAAGTTGCATTTCCCCAAGTTGCTTTTCGCCAGGTTGCATTTCGACAAGTAGAGTATTGATATAAATAAATGAATAAAAAAATAAATATTAATTCAAAATATATTTTTTTTAAAATTGTTTTTATGCGATATTAATAATATTTAATTTTATTTATTGATTTATTTATTTAATTAATAATTTTCAATCCGGCGAAACGCCACATTTTTTTAATACGCCACATGCTTTCAAAAAAATTGGCGAAATGCAATTTGGCGAAATGCCCCATTATTATTAAATAAATAAATGAATAAATTAATAAATAAATAAAAATTTTCAGAATATGGCGAATGTAAATAATCATTTTTTTTGAAATATATCACATTTTAAATATTTTTAATAATCATTTTTTCAAAGAAATTATATGGGGAGAGCGCGTTTCGGAACCGCACGTGAATGATATAAGCCACATGTTTTTTGAGATGGCGTATTATATATAAATTTTTTATATAAATAAATAATTAAATAATAATTAAATAAATATTTTATTTTATAATAATTTCATAATTTAATATATATTTGATAATAAAAAATATAAAAAAATAAAAAAATAAAAAAATAAAAAAAAAAAAAAATAAAAAAATAAAAAAAATAAAAAAATAAAAAAATAAAAAAATAAAAAAAATAAAAAAATAAAAAAAATAAAAAAATAAAAAAAATAAAAAAGATTAAAAAAATAAAATACTAAAAAAATAAAATAAAATATTTTCATTTTTATTTATATTTATAACTGTAATTTTTTATTATATAAATAAATAAATAAATAATAATTAAATAAATATTTTATTTTATAATAAAAAAATAAAATAAAAAAAAGAAAAGATAAATATTTTTTTAGTAATTTTCTTGAAATAAAATATTTTATTAGTAATTTTCTTGAAATAAAATAAAATATTTTCATATTTATTTATATTTATAACTGTAATTTTTTATTATATAAATAAATAATAATTAAATAAATATTTTATTTTATAATGAAAAAATAAAATAAAAAAAAAAAAAAGATAAATATTTTTTTAGTAATTTTCTTGTAATAAAATAAAATATTTTCATATTTTTCATATTTATTTATATTTATAACTGTAATTTTTAAAAAAATTGAAAATACATATTAAATAAAAAATAAAAAATAAATATTTCATATTTATTAATATTTATATTAAAAATTTTGATGGAGGGAAATCTAAAAATTGATATAAGTGAAACAAATCGAGGAAAAGAGCAAATAATTATAGATCGAAAATTTAAATATAATTTTTCAAAATTAAAAAAAGATAATACAAAAATATATAGATGTACAGAATATAAAACATTAAATAAATGTAAGTCTTTTATTATTTTAAATGATAATAAAGAGGTTTTAAATTATGATTCTTCACATAATCATCCTGGTAATGAAATTAATGCATCCAAATCATTAATAAAACATAAAATTAAAGATGAAATAAAAAAAAGTTTGATTCCTTCTGATATAAAATCAAAACGCATATTTGATAAAATTTCTCAAGAAATAGGATATATATGCCCTGAATATAAAACAATTAAATCCCAAATAACAAGATATAAAAACAAACAATTATTTCCTAATGTAAAAACATTAGATGAAGTTCCTAATGTATCTGAATATTATAAAACAATAAGAGGTGAATACTTTATGATATTCAAAAATTCTAATATAATAATTTTTCAATCACCATTCCAAGCAAAATTATTTATGGAGAATAAACATATATTTGCTGATGGTACATTTTTAATAGCTCCAACTAATAGTTATCAAGTATTCATTACCAGAACTTATGTTACAGAATTAAATTGTTTTTACACTACTTCCATGTCAATATTAAAAAACAAAGAACAAATAACTTACGAAATATTATTTAATGAAATAAAAAAAAATATAATTAAATATAATGCAAATATTAATTTCTCAGAAAAAATTTTTCATTGTGATTTTGAAAAAGGAATATCTAATGCAGTGGAAAATATTTTTCCCAATATAAATATTAAATATTGTTTTTGGCATTATAAAAGATTATTAATGACAAAAAAAAATAAATTATGTTACAAGGAAGTGAAAGATCATAATATTTTAAATACTTATTATAAAGCCATTTCTAATTTATGTTTTATTAATATTGAATACATACCTGATATTTTTAATAAAATTAAAAATACATGCATGAGATATAAATCTACCTGTTCCCAATTTTTGAATTTTTTAGATTATTTTGAGAAAACATTTCTAAATATCTATAATATAAAATATTGGAATTATTACAATAATATAGACCACATAACAAATAATGCTTCAGAATCTTATAACAGTTATTTAAAAAATTTATTTGTAAAAAAGCCTTCATTTTATAAATTAATATATACAATACAATTTGAAGAATCCAAATCTTACTATGATTATCATATGAGAATTAAAGGAATTTGGAGAAAAAAGAGCAGAATATCAGAAAGGGTCGATGACATTAATATTTTAGTTGAATATTATAAAAATATGGAAGTCGAATTAAAAAATATTGGATGTAGTAAAAATGATATCATCGAAAATTGGTTTAATTGTTTAATTAGATTGAATAATGAAATCATTAATTTTAATAAAACAAAATAAAAATAATTATTAAAATCCTTTCAAAATCATAATTACAATTAATTGAAAATTAAATTTTTTTATTTAATAAGAAATTCAATATTGAAATTTATTTAATATTTATTGATAGGGTTAGCTTAAAAATATTAAAAAAAAATTTTTTTTATAAATTTATTTTAAATATTTTTTACTTAATTAAAGATTATTAAATAAAATTAAAAGATGTCTTTATTATTATATATTAGTATTATAAAATATTAAAAATATGAATGTATTGCATTTCGCATTATTTTTATTTTATATTGTAGTAAATTAATAAATAAATAAATAATTTTTATAAAATAAACCAATTATTAAATTAATATATTTTTTAAAAATATATTTAATGTATATTTCATATTTTTAATAAATATTCAAATATACATTTTAAATATATATAATGATATTTAAGTATTATAATACTTATAAAAGAAAATAATTAATATTTTAAATTATTTCTATCAGGCTTTCTAAAAAAAACTTTACTATTTATAAAAATAGTAATGCTCTTTTTGTTAGTTTATTAGATTTGTATAATATAAATATCTAAAATAATTTATTTATTATTTAATAGAAATTTATGTTTAAAAATGTTATTGTTATTATTACTATTACTAAAAAAAAGTTTTAATTTAATATTTATAATTAAATTTTCAAATAATCTTTCCTTATCAAGTTAAATATAATGCTCCTGAGTAAAAAAGATTTTCGTATTATATAAAATTTATTTAAAATATTAGATAAAAAAATATTAAAAAGGAAATAAGAATTTTAAAAAGAATATTTAAAAATAAAATGAAAAAAATACAGAATGTAATAATATAGAAGTATAAGTATATAAAATAAAATAAAATAAAATAAATAGTTGAAATATAAATATGAAGTACAGGATGAATAAAATAAAATTAATAGTTGAAATATAAATATAAAGTACAGATTGAATAAAATAAAATAAATAGTTGAAATATAAATATGAAATACAGAATGAATAAAATAAAATAAATAGTTGAAATATAAATATGAAGTACAGATTGAATAAAATAAAATAAAATAAATAGTTGAAATAAAAATATGAAGTACAGATTGAATAAAATAAAATAAAATAAAATAAAATAAAATAAAATAAAAATAATATAAATAGTTGAAATATAAATATGAAGTACAGGATGAATAAAATAAAATAAATAGTTGAAATATAAATATGAAGTACAGGATGAATAAAATAAAATAAATAGTTGAAATATAAATATGAAGTACAGATTGAATAAAATAAAATAAAATAAATAGTTGAAATATAAATATAAAGTACAGATTGAATAAAATAAAATAAATAGTTGAAATAAAAATATGAAATACAGAATGAATAAAATAAAATAAATAGTTGAAATATAAATATGAAGTACAGATTGAATAAAATAAAATAAAATAAATAGTTGAAATAAAAATATGAAGTACAGATTGAATAAAATAAAATAAAATAAAATAAAATAAAATAAAATAAAATAAAATAAAATAAAATAAAATAAAATAAAATAAAATAAAAATAATATAAATAGTTGAAATATAAATATGAAGTACAGAATGAATAAAATAAAATAAATAGTTGAAATATAAATATAAAGTACAGATTGAATAAAATAAAATAAATAGTTGAAATATAAATATGAAGTACAGAATGAATAAAATAAAATAAATAGTTGAAATATAAATATAAAGTACAGATTGAATAAAATAAAATAAATAGTTGAAATATAAATATGAAATACAGAATGAATAAAATAAAATAAATAGTTGAAATATAAATATGAAATACAGATTGAATAAAATAAAATAAAATAAAATAAAATAAAATAAAATAAAATAAAATAAAATAAAATAAAATAAAATAAAATAAAATACAATAAAATAAAATGAATAAATATTGAAATATAAATATGAAGTACAGATTGAATAAAATAAAATAAAATAAAATAAAATAAAATAAAATAAAATAAAATAAAATAAAATAAAATAAAATAAAATAAAATAAAAGAAATAAAATAAAATAAAATAAAATAAAATAAAATAAAATAAAATAAAATAAAATAAAAGAAATAAAATAAAATAAATAGTGAAGTAATATTAAAGAATAAAGTATTAATAAAAATAAAATAAAATAAAAGAAAATAAAAGAAATAAAATAAAATAAATAGTGAAGTAATATAAAGGAATAAAGTATTAATAAAAATAAAATAAAATAAAATAAAATAAAATAAAATAAAATAAAATAAAAATAATATAAATAGTTGAAATATAAATATGAAGTACAGAATGAATAAAATAAAATAAATAGTTGAAATATAAATATAAAGTACAGATTGAATAAAATAAAATAAATAGTTGAAATATAAATATGAAGTACAGAATGAATAAAATAAAATAAATAGTTGAAATATAAATATAAAGTACAGGATGAATAAAATAAAATTAATAGTTGAAATATAAATATAAAGTACAGATTGAATAAAATAAAATAAATAGTTGAAATATAAATATGAAATACAGAATGAATAAAATAAAATAAATAGTTGAAATATAAATATGAAATACAGAATGAATAAAATAAAATAAATAGTTGAAATATAAATATGAAATACAGATTGAATAAAATAAAATAGAATAAAATAAAATAAAATAAAATAAAATAAAATAAAATAAAATAAAATAAAATAAAATAAAATAAAATAAAATAAAATAAAATAAAATAAAATAAAATAAAAGAAATAAAATAAAATAAAATAAAATAAAATAAAATAAAATAAAAGAAATAAAATAAAATAAATAGTGAAGTAATATTAAAGAATAAAGTATTAATAAAAATAAAATAAAATAAAAGAAAATAAAAGAAATAAAATAAAATAAATAGTGAAGTAATATAAAGGAATAAAGTATTAATAAAAATAAAATAAAATAAAATAAAATAAAATAAAATAAAATAAAATAAAATAAAATAAAATAAAATAAAATAAAATAAAATAAAATAAAATAAAATAAAATAAAATAAAATAAAATAAAATAAAATAAAATAAAATAAAATAAAATAAAATAAAATAAAATAAAATAAAATAAAATAAAATAAAATAAAATAAAATAAATAGTGAATATAAAGGAATAAAGTATTAATAAAAATAAAATAAAATAAAATAAAATAAAATAAAATAAAATAAAAAAAATATTTGAATTATAATAAAAATACAAGTATTAATAAAAATAAAATAAAATAAAACAAAATAAATATTTGAATTATAATAAAAATACAAGTACTAATAAAATAAAATAAATATGTGAATTATAATAAATTGCAAGTATCAATCGAAATAAAATAAAATAAAATAAAATAAAATAAATATGCAGTGAAATAATAATATATAATATGATAAAATAAAATAAATAAGATATTGATATGAAATTAATATAAAAACTGAATTTAGCAACAAATAAATTATATAATAAAGTAAATGATATAGCATATTCATATATATTAACATGAATTTTATTATAATTTTTACAGTATTTTAAATTAATGTAAATTATTATATTTCCATATAATAAACAAACTTTATAATTAGAAAATAGTATAAAAAGAAATATTATTAAATATTATTATTAAATAATTAAATGAATAAATTAATAAATAAATAAAAATTTTCAGAATATGGCGAATGTAAATCATTATTTTTTTTGAAATATATCACATTTTAAATATTTTTAATAATTATTTTTTCAAAGAAATTATATGTGCCATTTTATTTTAATATTTAAATATTATATTCATAAATAAAAATTTATAAAAAAATAATATAAGCCACATTCCGAAATGAAAATTTATGTAAAAATATTTAAAGCCACATTCCGAAACGCACCACCCCCAAATTATATGTGTCATTTTATTTTAATATTTTAAATATTATATTCATAAATAAAAATTTATAAAAAATAATATAAGCCACATTCCAAAATGAAAATTTATGTAAATATTTAAAGCCACATTCCGAAACGCACCACCCTCGTCTTTAAATATTTTATTATAAATTATTTTATTAAATATTTTTAAATAAATAAATAATAAATAATAAATAATAAATAATAAATAATAAATAATAAATAATAAATAATAAATAATAAATAATAAATAATAAATAATAAATAATAAATAATAAATAATAAATAATGAATAATAAATAATAAATAATAAATAATAAATAATAAATAATAAATAATAAATAATAACATAATAAATAATAACATAATAAATAATAACATAATAAATATAATAAATAATAAATAATAAATAAATAAATAATAAATAAATAAATAAATATTTTATTTTTCTAATTAAAAAAATTGAATAATTAACACTAATTTTTTATTCAAAAAAAAATATAAATATTTCAAATATTAAGTAGTAAAAAAAATATTTTCATATATATGTCATATTATTATTATATTAAAAAATTATATATTATTCTGAATAATAAATAATTTAGGTATTAAATTACTCAATAACTAAATATATGATTATAATTTTATTTTTTAAATATTTAAAATAAAATCATTTTATAGACACTATTAAAATCTATTTAATAGATTTATTTATTATTAAATAAATGAAACAAATCGGGGAAAAAAACAAATTATTATTAACGGAAAATATAAATTTAATTTTTCAAATGAAAAGAAAGATAATTCAAAGGTATATATAGATGCACTGAGTATAGAACTTCAAATAAATGTAAATCTTTTATTATTTTAGAATATGAAAGTCAATATAATCATCTTGAAAAAAAAAATACGAAGCATCTAAATCAATAGTAAAGCATAAAATCAAAGAAACAATAAGAAAAAGTCCTTTTTTTTTGTTGGATATTAGACCAAAGCGTATGTTTAATGAAATTTCTCAGGACATTGGATTAATATGTCCTGAATTTAACTCCATTAGAACCCAAATAATAAGATGTCAAAATAAGCAATTACCTACTGACATAACAAGTTTTGAAGAAATTCCGGAGGAATCAGAATATTATAAAACAGAAAATGGTGATAATTTTATGATATTCAAAAATTCTAATTTAATAATTTTTTAATCCCCATTCCAAGCAAAGCTCATCACACAATATAATGAAGATATATTTGCAGATGGTACATTTTATATTGTGCCAAAATTTAGTTATCAAGTGTTCATTACAAGAACATATATTAAATAAATAAATAGTTTTTACACTACTTCCATTTCAATATTAAAAGATAAAAAAAAAACAATCCACTTACGAAGCATTATTTAAAGAAATAAAATAAAAAAAAAGAAAGTAAATTTAATAACATTATTGTTATTTCTCCAATTAATTTTCATTGTGACTTTGAAAAAGGCATATCAAATGCGGTAAAAAATTTTTTTTCTTTATGTAAATATCAAATATTGTATTTGGCATTTTAAAAGATCATTAGTAATTCAAAAAAATATTATGTTCTAATGAAATTGATAGTAATAGTAATTATATATTTATTATAAAGCTATATCGAATTTTCCATTTATTAACCCTATTTATATATCATGCATTTACTCAAAAATAAAAAATACATGTAAAAAAAAAAATGAATATAATAATTTTTTAGAATTTTTAGAATATTTTAATATCAAAGATTTAAATAAATATTAGGCAAATAACTTGAATTATTATAACAATATAGAATACATTACAAATAATGTATAAGAATCTTTTAATAATTATTTAAATAATCTTTTCCCAAAAAAACCTACTTTTTATAAATTATTTATAGCATTAAAGAAAGAAGAAGCCTTATCGTATAGTGATTACGAAAAGAGAATTAGGGGTTTTTTTTTTTTTTTAAAAAAAAAAATAAAAACCTTTAATCGAACTGATGAAATCAAGGCTTTAATTGAATGCTATAAAAATAAGGAAGAAAAATTAATTTGTATTGGATGCGATGATGATGATATCGTTGAATTATGGTACGATTGTTTAATGCATTTAAATAATATTAAAATACTAATTTTTTATAAATTAGTATTTTTCTAACCTTTTTTAATCAAGATTATCATTTTAAAAGATATTATTTTTTAGTTTTTTTTTTTTTTATAAATTAAATTATAATTAAAACTATTCCATTTGATATTTGATAAGTTATTTTTTTATTAATATCATTATCAATATTATATAGTATTTTTTTATTAATATCAATATCAATATGTAGTAATTTTTCTATTAATATCAATATCAATATTTTATATATGTATTATCAATATTATATAGTTTTTTTATTTTATTAAAGTTTTAATAATAAAATAAAACTAAAAATAAAACATTTTTAATATATTTAAAAAAAAAAAAACATAGACTTGCACATATGGGTACCCATCTCCCATATGGCCATACAGTTATTAATTAACTGTAAGGTGATGAGTTATTGGCATACTGTATCAGCTTCGCCGCTCTCAATCGTCGTTACACACTGCCCGGAGATGCATTCCTAACGTTCCTACATATATCTCTAATGACCACGAGCATCAGAACGGAACCATTAACTCCTCCCTAGTGGGTGTAATCATTGGCGATTGGAAATTTTACAATCATCAAGGTCTATGCTTCAATTCAAAGCGTAGTATCAGGGTTGGGTGAAATAATCATCTGAGGGAAAGCCTTATGGACATCACGTGTGGTCTCATGATATCCCAGGATAGAAACCTCATCCGATTATTTGGTGCCATGCCGAGGATTCGAACCCCGCCCTCTACAGTAACCTGTATCGTCCTAACCGACTGGACCAACATGGCTTTTAATATATTTATTTTTTTTGGGAGAGGTCCAAAACGCCAATTTTTTTCACGTGATATATCAAATTTTGAGGCTTTTTAAATTAATAGTTATATGATACTATTTTGTTGTATTATTAATTTGTAATTTTTTTCTTAAAATTTATTAAGTGAATAATTAAATAAATTATAATGGTTAGAAAAAATAAATATTTTTTTACAAAAAAAAAAAAAATAAAATAAAATATTCAAACAATTAAAAGGTTTAATATTCAAACAATTAAAAGGTTTATTTTTAAAAAAAAAAAATATTAATAAAATACTTTAACAATTATATAGATTTATTTATTTAAAAAAATATTAATAAAATACTTTAACAATTATATAGATTTATTTATTTAAAAAAAAATATTAATAAAATACTTTAACAATTATATAGATTTATTTATTTAAAAAAAATATTAATAAAATACTTTAACAATTATATAGATTTATTTATTTAAAAAAAAATATTAATAAAATACTTTAACAATTATATAGATTTATTTATTTAAAAAAAATATTAATAAAATACTTTAACAATTATATAGATTTATTTATTTAAAAAAAAATTAATAAAATATTTAAACAATTATTAATAAAATTAATTATAAACATTAATAATAAAATATAAAAATATAAAAATATATTATTGATATTAATAATAAAGTATAAAAATATAGGATTATTTATTTTAAAAAAAATATTAATAAAATATTTAAACAATTGTTAATAAAATAAATTATAATAATAAAATTATAGAATATTTATTTAAACTACATAAATTTTATCAAGTATATAAACATTTTAACTTTTTAATAATTATAAAACTTTAATTAATAAATTTAATTATAAGTTTTTGTATGAAAGAATTTTAATGATTTTTTCTTTTGGAAATTCCTCTGTCATTTCATAATTATTTATTATTAAATAATATTTATAAAATATTATTTAAATTAGTTAAACATTCAAACCACAATTTAGTAAGATCACTTCTATCATATTTAATATTAATTAACTTGGCTTCTTTATTTTTGTATTTTTCAATTAAATTTTAATTTCATCAGTTTTTGTTTTTATTTTTTTTTTCATTCTCCAAATTCCTTTTATTTTCATTTGGTAATCATAATATGATAAATGTTCCTGTTCTTTTAATTTATTTATTAATTCATAAAAATTTGGTTTCATTGGAAATAGTTTATTTAAAGAATTATTGAGTGATTCTGAAGCATTATTGGTTATATGTTCAATATTATTATAATAATTCCAACTTTTCATATCGTAACCAATTAAATATGTTTCATAAAAATATTCTAAAAATTTTAAAAATTTTAAAAATTGACAAGAATTTTTTTCAATGGATTTAGTTTTAATTAATGAAAAAATATCCATTATGTATTCAGGGTTGATAAATGGTAAGTTTGAAATTCCTTTGTAATAATTATATATTTTTTCATCATCGTTCACTTCATTACGGCACAATTCATTTTTTTTAATTTCTAATAAATTTTTATAATGCCAAATACAGTATTTAATATTTACATTAGGAAATATTTTTTTAACTGCTTTAGATATGCCTTTTTCAAAATCGCAATGTACATTTTTTGGTTCAGTTATAATATTATTATTAGAATTTTGTTTTAATTTATTGAATAACATTTTATATGTTTTTTGCTTTTTATTTCTTAATATTGCATAAGAAGTAGTATAAAAACTATTCAATTCTTTAACGTAAGTTCTAGTAATAAACACTTGTTGACTAAATTTAGGTGCGATCTAAAAAGTACCATCCACAAATATATCATTATTATATTTCTTAAATAATTTTGCTTGAAAAGGGGATTGAAAAATTACTAAATCAGAATTTTTGAATATCATAAAATCTTCATTTCGTTCAGTTTTATAATATTCAGATTCATTAGGAATTTCATTAAAAGTTGTTACATTGGATGGTAGTTTTTTATTAATACTTCTTAATATTAGAGCTTTAACTGAAATATATTCTGGATACGGATATATAAATCCCATTTCTTTAGAAATTTCATTATATAGTCTTTTTCGTTTTATATCAAAAGGATTTGAATGTTTTTTAATTTCATCTTTAATTTTATGTTTCATTACAGATAGGGATACACTATATTCGTTTCCAGGATGATTATGTAAACTCTCATATTTTAAGATTTCTTTCTCATTATTTAAAATAATAAAAAATTTACATTTATTATTATTTTTATATTCGGTACATTTATAAACTCTTGAATTATCTTTCCTTGAATGTGAAAAATTAAATTTATATTGTTTATTAATAATGATTTGTTCTTCTCCTTTATTAGACTCACTTATATAAATAGTTATGTTTTCTTCCATTTATAAATTTTAATATATAGTTTTTAATTATATCTTTTAAATTATATATTAATTATCTAAATATTATTTTTTAATATTAATTCTGAACAATTAAATATTCAATTTTTTTTAAAAGATAAAAAGTATTTTAATTATTTCTTTTTCTTTTAATTTTTTTTAAAAAAAAAACAGATACATAAAGTATATATGAAAATATTTTAATTTTTATTATTTAAAAATAAATTATTTATTTAATGTATATAAAAAAAATTTAATTATTTATTTATTCTAAATTAATATTAATTATTTTTTTTTAATATTTACTAATAAAGAATTTATGAATTAATTAATTATTTTATTTATATTATAATCTAATTAAATTATTAACTTTTAAGTCTTTTTAAAACAACAAATATATATAGCATTTTTTAGCATATAAAGTAGAACTGGGCTTTCTACTGGTTGTTATGTGGCGGACTTAATAATCATCTGGTATCTATTCTTTATCTGATTTTCCCGATAGGGTTTGGAGAAAGGGTAAAGGGGTTATAATGGCACAATTTCAGGTAAGTATTAATTCCGCTCCTACCATTATTGGATTGCCACGTATTTAATTTCTATATTTGATCACCCATGGCATCCTAGTGTAGTTGTATAGCCTATACTGTGAGGGTTACGAGTTCAATTTCTATAGGATAACACGGATGTTATTTGGCAAGACATGTCTACTGGAGCTACCTCTGCTTAGGAATTTGGAGCGCCGACGTCGTACTGATATAGTATAAGATATATATACCAAAGTATATATGTTCTTTACAAGCCCATATATATAATATGGGATAGACGTGTGAATTCATATGTGTAAAAAACCTATTTATATATCTCTACAAAACGGTTGCTGTAATATATAAATAGTAATTGAAATGTGAACAACAAATTTTAATTTTTGAAATTTCAATTTACAGCTATAATTTAAGTCTTATAAAAATATTATTTTGTAATTTTTATTATTATTTAATATTTTATTTATAAATTATATATAAAATAAAAGGTTTAATTCTATTATTAATATAAAAATATAATATTAATAGAAAAATATAAAAATATAATATCAATAATAAAATATAAAATATAAAAATATAATATAAATATTAATAATAAAATATAAAAAATAAGGTTATAAGGAAAATAATTATTTATCATTTTCCTTATAACATGATTGTCAAAAAAAAAAAAATTATATAAAAATATTTTATTTTTTATTGACCTTTTTAATTTTTATTTATTTATTTATTTACTTATTTATTTATACATTTATTTCTTTTTTACTTAAAATTATATTAAATTTTATGGCGTAATAATATAAATTTTAAAAGCCACAAATAAATAGATGGCTTATTAAAATTTCAAAAAAAAAAAATTGGCGAAATGGACCACATTCATTTTTTTTTATTTAATATTTTTTATTTATTTATTTTATTTATTTATATGTTTATTTTTTAAAAATTTTTAAGCCACATTTTGCGAAATACACAATTGCGAAATGCACACCTCCCATGCACCACATTCATAGAACATTTATCTAATAACGTGATATAACTAAATGTATGTAATTAAAATAAAATAAAAGTTAATAAACTAAAAAAAAAATTATTTCATGAAGAATGAACTTAATTTTTAAATATTTTATTAATACTAATTAAAAAAAACCTTTTTTTTTTTTTTTTTTTTTTTTTTTTTTTTTTTTATTTCTTCGTATTATTAATATTCCTAATATAAATATTAATTACTATAAAACTTTATATTTTATTTTTAAATTTTTTATATAATATCACATAGCATATAATTATAATTTTAATTAATAAAATTTTAAAACTTTGTAATTTTTAATTATTTTTTATTAATATATATATATTTTTTTTATAAAAAAATTTGTTCCAGGTTTTATCCTGGCTGTTAAGGCGTAAGCTTTGAGAGCATAAGGTTCCTGGTTCGACCCCTCCCTATGCCTATAGCGTTTTTTCCACTGGTTTTTCGTTATTAGGTGGTTAGGGTTTTCAGGTAAGTATTATACCCATTTGATACCCCCTATATCTCTAATTCAACTTTCATCAATTTACACTTCTTGCAGGCCTGAGAGGGTTGAGTGTGTATGGCAAAGTTTCTTAAGAGGAGATACCCAACATATGGTGACATATGAAAATTTACTTATCCTTACTTATAGGTATGTTATGGAGCGGTTGTCACGTGATCCCGGAGATTGTGGCTGCAAGACCCAATTGTAAGATTATCGTACAATGACAAGCAGTAATTATACTTGGGTAAGGAGCGCCAATGCAGAGTAACTGTAAGGCAGTCCAGCAGGGACGGGACCACCTACTAAAGTAGGAAGTTAGATAAGGGCTCTAGTTATAAACCATTGTGTGTCTACAAGATGTACAGCTGGGGAGAAATCCTGCTACGGTCGTTAAAAAAAAAAAAAAAAAAAAAAAAATTATAAAAAAATTTACAGACCGCTAATAATAATTAATAATTATAATAAATTATTATTTGATATATTTATATATAAAAGAAAAAGAAAAAAGGAATGTAAAGACAATATTATTAAATTATTTATATATTTTATTTTATTTTAATTTTTTTTTTTTTTTTTATATTTATATACACTAAAAATGAGAAATTTAAAATTATATGTTATTCATTTAATAGCACATTCCATTTTTTTAATCTGTTAAATTTAAATTTATATATTTTCATAATCTGTATATTTAATAAACAATTAATAACAATAAAAAGTCGTTTATTTATAATTTATGCATTGACATATTTATTTAGTTATATATATATTTATTTATTTATATGTAAAGTATATCTACATTTAATATATATAAATTTTCATGAATAATAAATATATTACAAGTATAGTGGTTGCAAATTAATACTATTAATAATACTCTTAATTACTATTATTATTAATAGTAATAATAATATTTAATAAATAATACTAAATAATAGGTAATAATTAATAAATATATTACTAAACTTATGATGATGTTATTATTGCATAATTTTAATAAAATTTTTAAAATTTATTATAATAGTAATTATTAATTTATTAATCATCTTTAATTATTATTAATATAAAACTTTAAAGAACAACTAATTAGCAAATTGATTAATAATAAAATATTTAATAATAAAATATTTAATAATAAAATAATTAATAGTAAAATATTTAATAGTAAAGTAATTAATAATAAAATAATTAATAATAAAATACAAGATGGAAAAAATAATTAATAATAATAATAAATAAAATAATAATTATTAACCGATAAAATGATAATGAAGGCGAAGGCATGACCAAAAATTCAATAATTTTATTTTTTATTTTTTTTTTTTGTAATATTGTTTATACTAAAAGTTAAAATTTTAAAATTTATATCTAATAGCAATTTCTATGTTCATTCTTTTATTCCTTAAATTCAAATTTATATATTTTTTTTATTTTCATTACTAATAAATTATTACTTAACTATTAATAATATTTTAATATTAAATATGGTACAAAATAATAAAATTAATGAAAAAAAAAATTTATATATTTATTTATTTATTTATTTATTTATTTATTATAGGATATGAAAAAAAAAATTGAAATTCTTTTCCTTCCAAAAATTTTTTAACAGTAATATTATTTTAGTTTTATTTTTTTTTAAAAAAAAACTTTATATATATAATTAAAAAAAAAAAAGTCAAATCTTGCCTCTTTTTATTATTATTATTATTATTATTATTATTATTTACTTTATATTGAATTTAAAGTTTTTTTTTATTAATAAGTTTTTTTTTTTAAATAAATATTTACCAATAAATAATGAAAAAGATTAATAAAATAATAGTAATTAATAATAATAATAATAAAAGTAATAATAAATACTACTACTACTACTACTACTAATAATAATAATAAAAGTAATAATAAATACTACTACTACTACTACTACTACTACTAATAATAATAATAATAATAATAATAATAATAATAATAATAATAATAATAATAATGAAAATAAAAAATAATTCAAATAATCTATTAATTAGGGATATTTTTTTTTTCTTAGGCTATTCTAAATTCTAAAATGATATATAATGATATATATATGTTAAAAAAGATATTTATATTCATTAGTTACTCTAATAATTTTTATTAACTGAATTTAAAAATACCAGAAAATAAAATAAATAATTAGAATATGAATAAAATTAAAGTACACAGATTGAATAAAATAAAATAAAATAAAACAAAATAAAATTTTAAAATAAATAAAAATAAAAATTATTAATAATTAAAACTACGTAAAAAAAAAATTCAATAATTTTTTAATTTTCTTTTCTTTTCATTTCA
The DNA here is from genome assembly GCA_016946835.1 of Neocallimastix lanati (nom. inval.). Taxonomy (NCBI): domain Eukaryota; kingdom Fungi; phylum Neocallimastigomycota; class Neocallimastigomycetes; order Neocallimastigales; family Neocallimastigaceae; genus Neocallimastix; species Neocallimastix lanati (nom. inval.). The sequence goes on along the minus strand of JACVTC010000023.1, from coordinate 458,701 downwards.
TTTCTTTCCTTTTTTTATATTTTTTTTAATATTGAAAAGTTGAGAATGAAATAAAACAAAAATAGAAAAATAAAAATTTTAAGTAAAAGAAAAATAAAAAATAAAAAATAAAATAAAAAAATAAAAAAATAAAATAAAAAAATGATAAAAATAATAATTAAAAAAAATAAAAAAAATAATTTTTTATTTTAAATAGTAAAAATTAAAGTTTAAACATTTTTTGAAATAAAAAAAAATTTAAACAAATTTTAAAATTTTCATGAGATTTTAAAGATTTTTTTTTTTATTTCTTAATTATCAATTATTATTATTAAACTATTTATGAATATAAATTAAAATATTTCTATATTTTAACACATATTTCTATATTTCTATATTTCTATTATATTTAATATTTTTTATATTTTATAATATTTTTTATATTTTATATCATATTTAATATTTTATATCATTTTTTATATTTTATATCATTTTTTATATTTTATATCATTTTTTATATTTTATATCATTTTATTTCTATATTTCTATTATATTTTATATTTTATTATTTAATATTTTATATTTTTATATTTTATATTTTATATTTTTATATTTTATATTTTTATATTTTATATTATTTTATTTCTATATTTCTATTATATTTTATATTTTATTATTTTATATTTCTATATTTTATTATTTAATATTTTATTATTTAATATTTTATATTTTATATTTTTATATTTTTATATTTTTATATTTTTATATTTTATTATTTAATATTTTATATTTTATATTTTTATATTTTTATATTTTTATATTTTATATTTTTATATTTTATATTTTTATATTTTATATTTTATATTTTTCTTCTCATTTATTCTTCTTTTCATTCTCTCTTTTCTTTTCTTTTTTTTATATTATTGTATTTTATTTTATTATATGAACACCACACTCCTAATAATGCCATTCTCACTCTTATTACCAGCTACACAATTCCATGCTTTCTACATTTTACATTTCTATAGATGAACATTTATATTATCAATAAATTATTTTATATTTAATTATTTTATATTTAATTATTTTATATTTAATTATTTTATATTTAATTATTTTATATTTAATTATTTTATATTTATTATACCTATTCAATACATAGTATATTATTAACTATATTGTTATATTATTCCTATTGAATTCATTCTACATCATTTCAAAAAAAAAAATTTTTTTTTAATTATATTTTTTAAATTAAACTTATTTATATGATATATTACACTATATTGACAATAAATATTGATCGCACATAATATATTGATTGGATAAATATTATAATATGTCAAAAGTTTATATTAATTTTTCCTTTTTCTTTTAAATTAAATAATATTTAGTACATTTAAATATATTCAAATAAATTGTTATTAAATATATTTATATTGACATTATTATATTATTTATATATTACTAGTTGAAGTTAATCATCCAATAGAATATCTGTATAATATATAACTATGTATTATTACAATATAGAATAATATATTGATATGTAATCCCCATAAAACCTTAAATAATTATGCTTATCTCAAAAATACTAAATATAAATTCTTATATATTATAGTATGCTATAATATATTATAGCCAAAAAATTTTTTTTAACCATAATAAAATAAAAAAATATAAAAATTAAATAATTATATTTAAAAAAAGAAAAATAAAATTAAACATATTAAAAATATTATAAAAAAACAATACACCATAATTAATAATAAAATTAATATATAATAATAAATAATAAATAATTATAATAATAATTATAATAATAATAAAGAAATAATAATTAATAATTAATAATCATAAATTTAATTTTATTATTTATTAATTATTATTTATATTTATATTTATAAAAAAAAAAATTTTTTTTTAATAATGAAAAATAATAACTAATTATATTTTTATCGTTAAATTATAATCAATATATAATTCTATTTATATTATTTAATAGTAAAGAGTCATACTTTATTATTTATTTACTTATTAATTATTTATTTACTTATTTATTAGTTTTTTTATATATATTTTTTATTATTTAAAATTAATTATAGAGGTAATTTATATATAAATATACATATATTGTCTATTAATATTCCTTATTTATTTACTTATTAATTATTTATTTACTTATTTATTAGTTTTTTTTATATATATTGTTTATTGTATATATTATATATATATTTTTTATTATTTAATATTAATTATAGAGGTAATTTATATATAAATATACATATATTGTTTATTAATATTCCATATTTAATAATTAATATTTATTATTTAATTATTTATTATTTATTATTATTATTTATTAATAAATACTGTTTTTATTATTTATCAATTATTATTATTTATTATTCAATTATTATTTATTTATTATTCAATTATTATTTATTTATTATTTATTATTTATTAATATATACTCTTTTTAATATTTATTATTTATTTATTTAATTATTTATTATTTATTATTTATTAATAAATACTCTTTTTAATTATTTATTATTCAATTATTATTTATTTATTTAATTATTTATTATTTATAATTTATAATTTATTATTTATTATTTATTAATAAATACTCTTTTTATTATTTATTATTTATTATTTATTTATTTAATTATTTAATTATTTATTATTTATTATTTATTTATTTATTATTTTATTATTTATTATTTATATATATATTTATATGTATTGTATTGATTTATTTATGATATATTAAATATATTAAATATAATTAAAAAATTTTTTTTCTTTTCATATAAAATCATACTAATTTTTTTTTTCTTTCTTTTTTTTTTTTTTTTTTTCTCCACCTACTTTTTTTTATTCAACAATTATCAATATTTTTTTTAATAATTAAAGAATAAAAGCTATAGTTTATATTTATTTTGTTTTTATATTTCTTATATATAAAAACATTCTTGTGACTTTCTTTTTGTTTTTTTTTGTTATCAAGGTTTTTTTTTAAAAAGAAAGGTTTATTATTTTATTAATAAGCTACAGCCTTTAAAACATTATTTTTTCCTATTCAACAATAAAATAATAAATATAAACAAAACAAGAATCTAAAAAAAGAAATTAATAAATTGAAAGTTTTTATTAATAAAAGTTTTTAATTTTTATTTTTTTTTGAAAGATAACTAAAAGATTATTTAGACTTTTTTTTTTTTTTTTTTAACACTCTTTAAAAAAACAAATTTTAACAGCTACTTTAAAATAAAAGGTAAAAATTAAGAATACGCTTTAGTAAAGTTATAAAATATATATATATAATTTTTTATTTTATTTTTTTTTTTTAAAAAAAAAAGAATGGATTTTTTATTCAAATAATAATACAAAGCAAAAAAAAAAAGAAATTCAAATTTAATAAAAAATATATACAGAAAAATAGAAACAATATCTAAGCAGTAAAATTTTTTATTAATTATATCAATCATATTGAAATATCTATAACTCGAAATAATGAAGTATACAAATTTTAAAAATAATCTAAAATACATCATTAATGTTCATCTTTAAAATATAATTAATGTTTAATAATTCAATAGATAATAGATAAGATAGATATTATTGGTATCATTTAAATAAAAATAATAAATCAGCACTTTACATATGAACAAATTAATAATAATAATAATAATAATAATAATAATAATAATAATAATACAATACTGTACATATGAATAATAAAAAAAAACCTATAAATCAGTTTTTCTTATATCTATAATATAAAAATATATATTATTAAAAAATTTTTGTATTTAAATATATTAATTTTAATAAGAATAATGAAAAATAAAAGAAAGAAAGATTGAAAATACTAATAATTTTTTAATATATTTTTATATTCAATAAATAAAATAGTATTATCAAAAGAAAATGTCTTTCCAACAAAATTCAAGGTATTAATTAATGAATATATATTCATTTATAAAATATATATAATATAAATATTCTAAAATAGAAAATAAAAAATGAAATTTATTATAAATATAAATTTTAAATATTAATACAAATGTATATATAAAAATAATTGTATATAATAGTGATCACCAAACTTTCTACACCCCAGTTGATGCTAATCCAGATCAACAACTTTCTTTACTTGGTTTTGAAGGACCAGAAAAGTTGATTGAAATCTGGTTTAAGCCTCCACAAGAAAAGCTTGATGAATTAAATGATCTTGATTCAGTAGAAGGAAACACTACTGGATACGGTTTAAGAGCTGTCAAAAGAGAAGTATGGGATGATATGTTAACAATAGTACGTGCTCAAGTTTTAAGTGTTACTTCAAACCAATTTCAAGATGCTTATTTATTAAGGTAGATATAGAATTTTTTGATATTATTTCTTATTTCTTCCTTTATTAAATATAAAATAAAAAAAAATTATATCTATTTTTAATTGAAAAGTTTATATGTCAGCAATTTTAAAATTATATATATACTTATTTATAATATAAATTAATTAATTTGTAATGATTTTGATTATTAATTAAATAGTGAATCTTCCATGTTTGTTTCTCCATACCGTTTCATGATTAAGACATGTGGTACTACTACTCTTTTAAATGCTGTTCCAAAAATTCTTGATATTGCCAAGCAATATTGTGGCTTAGATACTATTTCTGCATTCTTTTACTCTCGTAAATGTTTTATGTTCCCAGATAGACAAGAACGTCCACATAGAAGTTGGGATAGTGAAGTAATTATTTATTATTTTATTTTTTTTTTTCAAAAAAATTTTTTCTAAAAAGATAAAACAAAAATAAAAAAATATAATATTTAATAATAATAATAATAATAATTTTATTATTTTTACTTATATAAAATATTAATTATTATTATTATTATTATTATTTTTACTTATATTTAATATTAATAATAATTATTATTATTTAATAAAAACATTAAAAGGTTGATTTTTTAGAAAAGATTTTCCCAGAATGCAAATTTAATACCTCTGCCTATGTTGTTGGTAAACTTAACAGAGATCATTGGAATTTGTATATGGCTACTCCTTATGATCATAAAGTTTTAAAGTACACTAATTCCATTGCTGATTTACCTCTTGAACAATTCAACAGTGAAATTGAAACTTTAATTAAGGAAGAAGTTAAGAAGAGCAGATATGATAATGATGGTATTTCAGAAGATGATTTTACTTTAGAAATTTTAATGAGTGGCTTAGATCAAAAACGAATGGTCAACTTCTGGCGTACAGAGGAAGAAAAACGTGAAGTAATGGAAATTGAAGAAAGAGGAGATACATATGTTAAAGGAAAAACAGAAGAACGTGTCTATGAACAATCTGGATTAAAAGCCATCTTCCCACAAGCTCAAATGGATCATTACGTTTTTAATCCATGTGGTTATTCCTCAAACGCATTACTTGGTGAACATTATTACAGTGTTCATGTTACTCCAGAAGATATTTGTTCTTATGCTAGTTTTGAATGTAACCTTCCATTAGGAAATAAATTAAATCAATATAAGAGTTATAATGAACTTATCTATAAGGTTTTAAATGTTTTCAATCCAGAACAATTTGTTATTACCTTATTTAATCGTAAACCTGAAGGTTCTCTTGGTCAAATTCGTGATTGCGTACCCCAAAATATTAAGGGATACCAAAAGATGGATAAAATTATTTATGATTTAAATAAATGGAATTTAGCTTTCTGTCAATTTACTAGAAATGATATTATCTTAAAGAGAATAAAGCAATCCGAAGACGAATTATCAGAAGAAAAAATGATGAAAGATCTTGCTTTACAAGCAGAAAATATGGCCCTCTACATTTAGAAAAGAATAGGAAAAAGAAATTAATACCAGAAAAAAAAAGAAAAGAAAAGAAAAGAGAAAAAAAAAAGAGTCAAGTTTTTTATTTTTAAAAAGATGAAAAAAAAAGACTATTTATAAAAATATTTTTTTTTTCTTTTTTCTTTTTCTTTTTCTTTTATAATTTTTTAATTTATCCCTATCCTCATAAATAATATAATGATAAAATTATTCACTTTTCACATTTTAATTTAAATCATTACTATTTTTTACTAAATAGAATATAAAATCACCATTAATTTAGCCATTAAAAAAAATACCATTCTATATATTTCATATTATTTAACCATGAATATACAAATAAATTAAAATATTAAAACATTAAATAAAAATAAAAATATATATATAATAAGAAAAAGAAATATATATTAAAATTTTAATATATAAAGAAAATAATAATAATAATTATAATATAGTAAAACAATGAAAATAGAGAAAATAAAAACAAGAAAAAAAAAATTTTTTAAAAAAAAAATAAATAAATAAAAAAAGGAAAATATACCCAATGTAAACAAAAATAGTAATTTTATTTTTAATTTAAAATAATTTAAATTAAAGAAAAAAAAATACTATTATATTTTCTTTAAAGTTTTATTATATTAAATGTTATTTTTATTATATATATATTTTTAAGATAAACCAAAATTAAAAAAATAAAAAAAAAAAAAAAAATCAACATTTCTAATTTATATTTATGATATATAAATACATTATTCCTTTTATTTTATCATTCATAATAGAGATATAGAAAATAAAATTTTTTTATTTTACATAAAAAAAAAATTCATTTTATAATTTAATTAGTTTAAAATAAAAAAAAAAAAAAAAAAAAAAAAAAAAAAAAAAAAGAAAATTTAAATAAATTAATAAATAAATTAATAAAAAATTTACATTAAAAAAAAAAAAAAAAAAAAAGAAAAGAAATAAAGTATTAAAATAAAATTTAAAAAAAAAAAAAGAAAGAAAGAAAAAAAAAATCACAAAGTAAAATAAAAGAAAAGAAAAGAAAAAAAAAAAAAAAAAAAAAAAGATGTATAAAATTTTAAAAATATAATTATTATTGTTCATTTTTTATTCATTTTATTTTTATATATTTTTTATTTTAATCTTTTTTTCTTTTCTTTTCTTCTTCTTTTTCTTTTACTTTTTTTTCTTTTTTTGTTATTTAATTTTTTTTTTTTTTTATTTTAATTTTTTTTTTTTTTTATTTTAATTTTTTTTTCTATATTATTTTATTACATGGTATTATTAATTTCATCTTCAAAAAATTTTGATAATCGCCTTCATTAAAAATAATATATATATATATTATATAATAGATAAAAAGCCTGAAAAATAAAAATAAATATAAAAATAAAAATAAAAATAAAAATAAAAATAAAAATAAAAATAAAAATAAAAATAAAAAAAAAAAAAAAATAAAAAAAATATAAAAATAAAAATAAAAAAAAAAATAAAAAAAAAAAAAAAAATAAAAATAATAATAAAAATAAAAAAAAAAAAAAAAAGTTAAATATAATTAATACTTAAAAATTAGAAATGATATTTATATTTAATTATGTGTTTATTTATTTTATTGCCATTACATTTAGAAAGTCCTTATTCATTTAAGAATAGGTCATTTACATGTTATTTATAATTATTTTCTATAGTAGTCTCTAACATTATTGGTATCATTAAACGTTACGTTACACTACATTGTATTATTGAATAAAAATATATTACACTTTAAAATGTAGTATAATGTACAACGTAATTAAACCCATAACTGTGGTCAACCCATCCCAATAACTAAATGTTATAAAGCACCTGGTCCTGATGGTATACCTACAGAATTTTTTAAAGCATTTTTTAATTCTGAGAGTAGAAATTCTTCTCAGGATGACTCTAATCAAGTGGTTACTTATTCCGATTGTGCAAAGTGTCTGTTATTACTTTTTAATAAAATTTGGGATGGTGATTTTCCTAATGAATGGAACTCTGCTTCTATTGTTTCTATTCCTAAAAAAGGGGATCTTTCAGATTGTAATAATTATCGTGGTATTTCACTCATCAATGTAGGTTTAAAAATTCTATCAAAAATTGTCACTAAAAGAATATCGGACTATGCTTTTTCTAATGGAATAATTAGACCAGAACAGTTTGGTTTTAGAAATAAAGAAGAATGTATTAGTTTATTTGTATCCATTCGTGAAATTTGTCAAAGAAGAAAATTTAAGGATAAATTTACCTTTCTTGCCTTTCTTGACCTTAAAAAAGCTTATGATTCAGTTCCAATTTACAATATACTTACTAAACTAAATAATCTTGGTATTCGTGGTAAATGCCTTCAATTCATTACTAATCTATACCTTACCTCGAAAGCTCGTGCAAACTTTAATGGTAAACTTTCAAAAGAATTTCCAATACACCGTGGTGTTCGCCAAGGGTGTCCTCTCTCACCTATTTTATTCAATATATTTATCAATGATATTTTTGATAAATGTAAAAGTTATGGTGTGATTACTGAAAAGAAAAAGTGTTGTGGTGGATTATTTGCTGATGATATTGTATTATTAGCTCCTACAAAATCTTCACTTAAAAACCTTTTGAATATTGCTCATGATTGGGGTATTAAAAATGAAATGACCTTTGGAATCAATAAATGCGCTACACTAGTTGTTAAACCAAAGAATTTTATTCCTTCAAGACATTATGAAAATCCTACATTTAGACTTGGTATGAACTATATACCAAGCACTAATCAATATACATATCTTGGTATACCTTTTAATGAATCGTTGGATTTAAAACCTATTATTGCTAAGATGAATAGTAAAATTAATTTTACAGTTAACTCTTTCTTTAGTTTTTTAACCAATAGGAATGTTCCTTTCTACTTTAAAACTCGTATACTAGTTTCTTTTGTCCTTAGCTCAGTTCTTTATTATGCTCCCTTACTTGGTTCAAATAAAAAGAATACTGAAAAAGCTCAAACTGCTTTTAATCGAGGTTTGTACTGGAGTTTCGGGTTTAAAAATAAAACCTCCAATACTTCAATTTACAATATGTCTAAGGAACTTTCTATACCTCCTATAGCTAGTTTTTGTGCTAAGGCGATGATTCGATGCTTTAAAAAGTGGAAAGATTCTTCTTGTATTATTTCTCATTTAGTCAAAAATATACCTACACTTTCTCACTATTCTTGGACGAAAAAAGCACGGAGTTTAGCAGTACACAAGCACAATAATAAACTTCCTGGAGAAATAAGGAAGTTTTACTGGGAAAATATTCATTATTCAAGCACTCCTGCGATCAGATCTACAAAATACAAGAAATTTAAATTTGGTTTTAAAAAATTTATTCAACGTCTATCACTTAAATATTCACAATTTTCTCTTGGATTTTTTTGGATTGGACGAATTAAATGTGGATTCAAATTTGATGTAAAAACGTATGTTAAAAGTAATCTAGTATCAGAAAATTGCCCAACATACTGCCCTTGTTGTGGTGAGAGTAACAGCATACCTAGTTTTACACACTGGATACTTTTATGTCCTAAATTTGAAGAATTTAGGCAACATTTCATTCCCTTTGTTGATGAAATTTTTATTAATTTTTCTCTTATTGTTCATGAGAAATCATTGAACATTCCTGATGATAAAGAGGAAGATTTTGATGATAATATCAATTTTTACGTGCTGTGTCTCCTTCTTGGCGGAAATGCAGTATTTGAAATCTTAAAGATCGGCTCGGGGGAAAGAAGGCGATATATTAATAATATTTTTCAATCACCTTCGAACGAGTCTTCTTTCCCGATTTCATATTTTGTGGGGCTTGCGGAATTCCTTACTAACGTTATGCCTATTGTGATTGGTGATTTTTACACCATGATCGATTTGTATAGTGTTAGACCTACCGTTGTCAAGAGCGTCGACGTCGTAACGATAAGGCAAAGAAGAAATTCTGATACAGATTCGAATGATAATTTTCATCCACATGGAGTTATCTTCGATGAATGGGAAGAGTTAGAGGCCTTTTCGTCCTCGAATCTCATAACGTAGTTTTTTAATATTAATATAAAAAAAAAAATTTCATGTATTTAAACTTCATGTATTTTTTTAAAAAAAAAATATTATTAAATAAAGTTTATTCCTAGTCTAAAAAAAAAAAAAAAAAAAAAAAAAAAAAAAAAAAAAAAAAAAAAAAAAAAAACTAAATGTTATACCTATTTAGGCACACCATTTGATAAAAGCTTATCGTTGAACCCTATTATTAAATTACTTTAACACTAAAGACATCAAAACACACTCTTTTCTATTAGTAAAATTTCTTTCAAATTCTAAAATTCCTATTCCATTTAAGAAGATTAGAATTAATTCTTACGTGCTTAGTCAAGTCTCCTTCTTTGCATCTTTACTTGGTTCAAATAAAGAGAGAACAAAATAATACTCAGAAATTAATTATTAAAGGATTAAGATGAATTTCAGGTTTACACAAAGCCAAATCTTTTAATTACTGTATATTCTATTTCAAAAAGATTTAAATATTCCTCCATTGTCAGCTAAGTGTGTTTTGTCTCAAAGTCAAATATTTTGATAAAATGGAAAGATTCAAATTGTATTATTTCTTATTTAGTTAAGAATATTCCAAATTTTAGAAAAATATATACATGGACGAAAGAAAGTAAAAACTCTTAAACGTAAACTAGAGAAAAGAGGTAGTAACGATATAAAGAAATCAAGGATTTTTATTGGAAAAGAGATATGAAAATCAATTCTATTAGAGCTGAATTTTTATGACAAAAACAGATTCGAAAAGAAACATCAGATTTTATTAAACTTTGTTATGAATATCCTGATCTTTCAATATGGTTTTTATTGGCTATTGAGAGCACAAAAGCCGTTATAGATTAGATGCTAGAATGGCTAAAACTGCAAAAAAAAAAAAAATAATAGATCAAGTGGGGTCCTAATTTTTTGTCCATGCTGTAAAAGTAATATAAACAATGGATAAAGTAAAGCATTGGATAATTGATGGTCTATTTTTCAAATCCTATTAGTAGTAAAGTCAATGATAAATTTTTTTTTTTTTACTTATATAATGCTTTTTACCGTGGCAACCTAACAAATGATTGTTATTAGTAATAATGATAATAGCAACAGTAATAATAGTAATAGTAATAATAGTAACAGTAATAATAGTAATAGTAATAATAGTTATAGTAATATTAGTAATAGTATTATTAGTAATGTTAGTAATAGTATTGAAAATAATGTGTATGTTGATTCTAGTGTGTGTGAAAAAGTGTTTAATTTCCTTCTTGGAGGTCGAAGTATTAATAACAGTACAAGGGAATGGAAGGATCTATTTAAGTAACAGATGAAATCTTATTCTGGTTAATGCGGCTCTTCTTTAATCGATTTTACCTATGGCTATTGGCTAGCAATGGTCTTTGTTCAATAGGTTCAAATCGAATGATACTACTACTACCAAGAGCATCAATGCTGAAGAAAAAAAAGTAAGACAGGCCAGCAGGGCTAGCACAACCAATGAAGATCATAATTTCGTATCTTAAAATTATGATTAACATGGTGAAGTCAAAAAAAAATAGTTATTATTAAACACAGTATAATAGTGCCCTTGTGAAGTCTTACTGATATTAATTAAATGAAACAAGAATTCATTATATCATTATTATATTTTATTATTTTTTTTTTGTTTGTTTATTCTTTAATCTTTTTTTTTTTTTTTTTTTTTTTTTTTTTTTTTTTTTTGTTTATTCTTTTATCTTTTTTTTTTATTTTTTATATATATATATATATATATTTTTATTACATGTATTTTATCAACTATTTAATTAATAAAGAGGAAACAATTTTTGCTACCGCTAAAAAAAAAAAAAAAAAAAAAAAAAAATGGTGATTATTCTAAAACACTATTCTTGATGCAATCTCCTGCTCTCTTTTACAGAAATTATGCCTAGGGCTAAGTTCTCGACAAGACTATTTCGACGGGGTATAAGCGTATAAAGGGCAAACTAACTAAGGAGTGTAGTGTGTCCAACGCTATAAAATGAAAGTTAAGACAGGCTAAACAGGGCTGATGTCCTTGAAAGAGAACAGAGGAGAAGGCCATCATTTCTTTTCAGATCGTCAATTCAAACCCTAATCCGGAATAATTAATCCTTTTATACAAAAATTTTATATTCTTGGAAGTGAGGTTCGTTGCCTATGAACTTTTTTTTTTTTTTTTTTTTTTTTTTTTTAATTTATATATACACTTTATTTTTGAATATTTTTTTTTTTTAATTTATATATACACTTTATTTTTGAATATTTTTTTTTTTTTAATTTATATATACACTTTATTTTTGAATATTACTTTTTTTTTTTTTTTTTTTTTTTTTTTCACTTTAACGTTTTAAATAAAATACTATTATAAATATAATTATGTTCTAATTGAACAAATGATGTTTATTTATTTTTATTAATTGAGTGTTTTTTTTTTTTTTTTTTTTTTTTTTTTTTTTTTTTTTTTTAATAATATTCATGTAATTAATAAATGAATAAATAAATAAAGATTAAAGTTCGCAATAATTATGTTAGTAAAAAAAAAAAAAATTATTATTTAATCTATCATAATAATTTTTTTAAAATACAATGTTATGCTTCAATTTTACTTTTAATAATGATTTATACATAAAGAAAGAAATAAAAAATAAAAATAAAAATAAAAATAAAAATAAAAATAAAAATAAAAATAAAAATAAAAATAAAAATAAAAATAGAAATAAAAATAAATAAAAAAAAAAAAAAAAAAAACTATTTTAAAAAAAAAATAAAAAAAAAAAAATTGAAAAATTTCCATTTTATATACTAGTCTTAACTAAATCTTCTATTTTTAAATTTCAAGACATATATATAAGAATAATATATTTAAAATAAGCTTTATTAATTAATTAAAATTATTAAAAAACGTGATTATTTTAGATAATTTATATATAATTACATATATTTATGTTAATATAGCATTATTTATTTATTATTAATTCTTTATTATTTATTATTCATTATTGATTAATAAATACTTTTTTATTATTGATTACTTATTATTTATTATTTATTATATGTTATTTATTATTTATTAATTATAAAAATTAATAATTTTTTATTATTTACTAATTATTATTTATTTATTTATTTATTTATTTATCTATTAATTATTAAACTTTGTATAATCTAATTATAATATCAATTTTTACCAATAGAATACTAGTAATTGATTCGCTGATTAAAACTCCGTCAACTGAGTGAGACGTTTTTATTATGATCCAAAGAAAAAATAAAAATAAAAAAGAAAAAAAGTCGAATATAATTTTTATGTGTAATAGAAATATATTTTAAAATGACTTTTATTGTATATATATTAAAATAATAAATCATCTTTAAAAATTCATGTTTAGCTTTAGAAAGCCTCTATTATATACCAAAATCTAAAGTAAAAGAAAAAATATATATATATATTTATATATAAATTTATTTATAAAACAAACATAAATAATATTAAGAAAATTTAATAATTTTTTAACTCTTTAAATACTAAACTCATAAAAATTGAATTTTTTTTTTTTTATTACATTATTTAATAAAAATTTAAATTATGCATATATTATTTTCAATTTTAATATATGCTAAATTAAATTAACTACTGAAGACATTTATTATAATTACATCAAAGCACTCTTTTTCAACTAAACAATTTTAATAATCTATTATATTGATATTGTAATTCAATATATTGCTCTACATTCTAATATATAACTCATATTACATACCTTAATTCCACCGAGGAATAATTGAATAATAAAAAAATGATTAAAATAAATAAATAAATAAATAAATAAATAAATAAATAAATAAATAAATAAATAAATAAATAAATAAATACAATAATAATAAATATATAAAAGAATATGCAACAAATATATTAAAAATGCAGTAAATGTATATAACGATATGTAATAAAATTTTAAAATAAACATTTTTGTTCTTTTCATTTTTTATTTATTTTTTTTAGTAGACATAAAATCTTTTTATAAATTGTAATTATAATTACAATTTAAAGGTTTAAATATTTATTTTTATTAGATAAATAATAATTTGCTGATAAAAAAAAAAAAAAAAAAAAAAAAAAAAAAATAGAAAGTAGCAGTAGTTTCTCTAATAAATAGACTAAAAAAAAAAAAAAAAAAAAAAATAGAACATTTCAATATCTATCAATATAAATAAATTATATATATATATATTTTTTTTAAAGCGACCTTACTAAAACATTAAATAATTAAAAAAAAAAAAACAATCAAAAATATATATTTATGTATATTTATATATAAATATATACATATAAAAAATATATATTATATTTTAATGAAAATATAAACTAACTAAAATAAAATAAAAAGAAAGATATTGTAACTTTTGAATAACTAATTAAAAAAAATAATACTATCTTTTGATAAGTTAATATAATAGTTATTACTATTATTATTATTATTATAATTACTATATACTATATACTATATACTAAAAAGTAATGCCAACTACAACTGAAGTAGTAGTTAAGAAAAAAAGAACTCAAGTTAAAGTTGCATGTGGTAAATATAATTCTACATACTTAATATTAAATATAAATATAAATATATATTAATATTTATAATATATATTAATATTTAAAACAATATTGATAATATTGATATAAATAACTTTTAGTAAACTGTCAGAAAGCATGTAAAAAATGTGACAATGCTAGACCTTGTCCAAGATGTATTAGAGTATGTATATATATACAATAAAAACATATATATATAAATTCTAAATTAATATAGATAATTTTCAATAATAACATTTTTATTTTTTTATTTTATTTTGTTTTTTTACTATTATTATTATTATTATTTTTTTTTTTTTTTTTTTTTTTTTATTAAAATTATTATTACCCTTTTAATATTACAAAAAAAAAAATTTTTTTTTATTAAAAATAAAAAAAATTATATAATAATTCCTTATTTTTAAAATATAGAGAGGTATAGAAAATACTTGTGTTGATATTGAAAGAAAACCAAGAAAGACGGGAACTAAAAGAGGACCATATAACAAAAGAAAAAACTGGAAATTAGAAATGTTAGCTATCGTTTGTAGTTACTTACTAGAAAATGATAGTAATCGCTTAGAAAAAATACTTTCTAATATTAGAAATGAACAAATTAAAACATTTTTTGCAGATGAAAATAATCGTATAAAAATAAGTAACTTATTAGAAAGGGTCAATAGCAAACCTTCACCTGATACTTTAAATAATAATACTAACACTTCAAATATTAAAAGGGAAATGGACTATCCAAAATGATTTAAATAAAATAAAATCGTAAAAAATAATAAAAAAAAATAATATTAAAAAAAATATAATAATAATATTAAAAAAAAAATAATAATAATAATGATAATAATAAATAATAATAATAATAAATAATAATAATAATAATAATAATAATAATAATAATAATAATAACAATCATAGAAATAGAATATAGACATAATGATAAATATTTAATATTAACAATAATTACGATAAAAAAATATTATAGATATTATTAAAAATTAAAGAAATATATACATATTGAGAGTAAAAGGATTACAACTGTATATGATTATAATTAATTAATTAATTAATTAATTAATTAATTAATCCTTAATTTCTTTAAATTTATATTTTAAATTTAATTTTAAAAATTTATTTGAAATTATTATTATTTCAATTATTTTATTATTTTATATTTTTATTTACTTATTATTATTTTTTTTTATCATATTTTATTTTATTCATTTTATTTTGTATGACACTCTTTCCCTTTACTTAATACAACTTTTTTTTTTTTCAACAATTATTTAAATTTACAATAAAAAAAAAATTTTTTTTTTTCACTATCTTTTTTTCTTTATTACAATAAATTTTTTAAAAAAAGTCTTACAATTAAAAAAAAAAGCTAAATCCAATGAAAAATAATACAACTACGTAACAATAATTATTGTATTTTTTTAAAATGCTTTATTCATAGTAATAATACTAATAAAAATACCAATAATAATACCAATAATAAATAATCAGATAACACTTACATATTAATCAGCATTATTATTATTATTATTATTATTAATACTAATTAATTACTATAATATTGGATTCTATCTCATAATAATTATCTATCTATATAATCAAAAATTTATTAGTTCAATAATAATATATTATTTTCTTTTATGTTTTCATTAAATTTGTTTAGATTTTATGTATTGCAGTAATTATAAAATAAAATAAATAAAAAAAAAAAAAAAAAAAAAAAAATAATAATAATAATAATAATTATAATATTTTATATTATTTATTAAATTCTTGTTTATATATTTTTTAACTTTTCAATGACGTTTTTTTCCATAAAAATAACAATAAAAAAAATAGTTATAATTATAAAAATTTAATAAATAAATAAAATGATAATCATAATAAAGGTTTTATATATTTATATAAAAAAAATAATTAATATAATTTATTTTTAAAAAAATAAAATATGAAATATATCCATCTTTTTAATTTAAATAATAATACTTAATAATAATAATAAAACTATTCATGAATAATTTTATTTTACAAGTATAATTTATATAGAATAGAAAATAATAATTAAAAAAAAAAAAAAAAAAAAAAAAATTACAAATAGAAAAAAAACAAAAAAAAAAAGAAATTGTATATAAATTATCGGGAATGGGAGCTATGAACTTGGTTGATATTAATTAAACAAATAAATATAAATAATATATATATATATTTTTTTTTTTACCCTATATATTATAATTAATTTTTATTTTTTTTAAGAAATATACTAATTATTTTTAAATTAGTATATTTCTTGAATATATATATATATATATACTAATATAAACTATAATTATATATGTAAATAAAATTTTATTTTACACAATAAAAAACTTTTTTTTTTTTTTTTGGTAATATTTATTTACTTTGAGTTGGAGTATTTATTAAAGAAATTTAAAAACATGAAAACTACTTGGAAGTAAACAAAGTAAAGAAAAATTTAAATCAGATTTATTAAATCTAGTTGATAGAATGATTGAATTAGAAAAAAATAGTTGATAAAGCCAATTTTGAAAAGAATGATTTTGTAAATAATTCAGAAAGTGTTTATAAGTTATCCAATGGTATTGTTGAGTAAATTAAATAAAGATTATCCAAATGATAACGAAGTTTAAAATCATCTTTTATCATATAAAAAATACAATTGGTGGTATCGAAAAAATTAATGTAAAATCAACAAACTTATTAAATTCTGACCATGGGATAGGTGAAGTGGATATTGAAGATTATATATTTAATGATCCTAATTCAAAAATATATGTTAAGCGTTATTTTGATAAATTAAAGGATGATCTCTAAGATATTGATACTGATAAGGAACATATATTAAATTCTGTAAATAAAATTAATGATATAAAAGAAAAAAATAATGGAGAAAATTAATATAATGAAAAGGTATTAAAAACCTGATGGACATTACCATGAAGCTTATCATTTAAATTGAATTAATAAATTGTTACAATGAATTAGTAGCTACGATGTTAAGTTTTGATAAGGGAAAATAATGAAATAAATTATATTTATATATCTGATGATCCTGACTTATATGAAATATTTAAATCATTTACGTGTAAAAATAAAAAATAAAATTGAAAATAAAATTATAAAAAGCAATCCAGATAATTTTAATACCGAAAAATATCAAAGTGTGTTGAAGATATTACAACTAGAAAAAGATGCTAAAGAATATATATTTGGTGATAGTTACAGTTTATGAAGCATCATATAAAGACGATAATAAAATTATAAAAGATAATAAAGTCAACAATCAAATACTGAAGTTTTGAAAAATTTTGTTGAATCATCAACAAACAATCATCAATTATTAGGGATAAAAGAATCCTATAATTTAGGATACAAAATAACAGAAAATGTATTACCAAATTATAGAGATGAAGACATGGTTAATTCTGTAAATGAGTTTAAATGAGTTAGAATCAAGTAAAAAATTATTTAAAAAATATTAAAAAATAATAATATAAAATATTTTGAAACATCAGAACAAACTGAAACTAGATTTATAAATAACATTATTGTAGACGCTAAAATAGAAAATATAAATAATAATAAAAAATTTACCATAGATTCAATTCAGTTATTGATGAAGTTAATGATAAAGATATAATTAATAATATAGATGATGATCAAAAAGAAAATGTTCAAAAACAAAATAGAAAAATGTTTGTTTAAATGAAAGAAACGAAAGAATAAAATATTATGGTGTTACTCCTAGTAGCTTCTTATGAAGAAATGAATGAAGAATATAATTCATTCGAATCTAAATCTATTAATTTAATGAAAAGAATTTCTAATAAAGATGATACTAACAAAAAAAAAATTATGAAAAATTAACTTTACCTAAAAAATTGATAACTCATAATAAATCAAATTCGAGTAAAATTAATTCTGAAATTTTAGTTTTACTCCCCGTATGTACTACTTTTTAGTCCTTTCAAGTCGGATACTGTCTCTGCTAGACCGCTTTACTAAGAAAAATAAATATGATGAAACACACTTTTCTATATAAAATTTTTAAATATTGAACTATAAAATTCAAAGTAATATATTTTTATAATTTATTTTTTAAATATGATTAATTATTATTGTATTATTTATGTATATTTATATTATAAAATATATAGTTATAAATATAACATTTAATAAATTTTAAAATTATTTTTTTTTTTTTTTCTTTTTTAAAAAAAAAATAGTAAATATTATGATAATAATTATATAAATTATAATATATTATTAAATGTTAAATTTTTATATATATATATTTTTTTTTTTTTTTTTTTTTTTTTTTTTTTTTTTTTAAATTTGATAATTTTTTTTTATTTTTTAAAAATGAAGGTATATTAAACGAAGATGTTTTCGTAATAAATATTATAAAAGAAATTGTTTTTAAAAAATTTCAAATAACAATAAAATTAATTAAGATTAAATATTTAAAATTTATTAACATTTGAAAATTCAAAAACTTTGATATTTGAAGTATATGAAATTTGAGATTTATCAAGAAACGGAAAAAGATCAACATTATATTCATTTAAAAGTTTAAATCCATATTTTACAAATATTTCTTTAACTCGTATACTATTAATAGCGCATTCATAATGATTATTGACATAAGAACCTGTAATATTGATATACATAATATTATCGCATTCTGAATGAGCGTATCTAAGTGAACTTATTAAATAAATGTAAGAAGTCTTATCTATTATATCATTAAATTTGTTAATTTCTGGTTGGATACATTGTTTATAAGTGATGGAGGTTGAATCAATATCGCCGGAAAATAAATTGTAATCAAAAAAAACTAAACAAAAAATTCCATTTATATTATTAGCGATATTACTGAGCATTCTGGAAATATTAGTGTAGGTGAAATCATTTAGAGAGAAAAAGCAAGTAGCAACATCATAAATATCTTTTAATTCTACATTCTGGATGGTATTTTGAATTATTGAGATACGATTACCGATTTCGGATTTAGAAATACGTTCCTTCAAAACTTTTATTTTTTCATGGTCAGGTTCGACACAAACAATTTTACGGAAATTTTTCCATTTGTGAAGATCACCACCATTTCCTGTTCCTATATCTAATAGCTTACCTTTGTATTTACGAAGAATATTTTGCTTAATGATATTGTGATATTTACGCATTAAAACAGTTGAAGAAGGTGTAAATATTTCAAGATTTACTTTTTGATAAGAAGCAATAAGTATACTGTTAAAGGTGTTTACGCTATTAGAAGTATATTTGTCTTTCCGTTCTTTAACGAATGAATTGTTGTCTAAATTAATTTCCACAATGAATGGGACTTTTTTTTCTCTGACTAAATGATAAGTAACAACACGTGTTTTAGTTGGTACATCATCAATCATTTCAACTTGTTTACGATAATAATAACTATAAAATTTATTATCAGTTATTTCTGTATTATTATTATTATTATTATTATTATTATTATTATTATTATTATTATTATTATTATTATTATTATTATTATTATTATTATTATTATTTATATTATTATTTCTATTATTGTTTTTATTATTTGGAACATCTTTAATATTTTTTGTTGAATAAAATTTTTTATGTTTATGATAGCGTAGGCACACTTCTTTATATTCCGAAAATGGTAAATTTACTATTGATTTTTTAATTAAATGATCTCGGGCATAAAAGTATCTTCCATTAAATCGTAGATCTACTGTATTTCTAGTTTTAATTTTATAAACTTTTACATTGTCGTAATAGGATGATTGTCCATTTGTAATAATGATACCGTCGTTTGGTATGGATGGATTGTCAAATTTATTAAACGAAATTATGAAATTTTGTAAATCGGAAAAAGAGGAACATTTAGTAATATTTTTTTTAATAATTTTGTTATTGAATTCTTCAAAGTTAATAGCGTTCAGAATCTGTATTCTATCGGAATAAGATTTATGTCTCAAATCTTCATCATTATAATAAATTAGGTCAAACGGAATGAATATACCATCGAGGTATTCACAATCTAATATCATATGAAAATCGGCCTTTGTTTGACAAATATATTCTACACGAAAGTTTTCTGAAATACTAAACATCAAATTATTTATTATGATTATCAATCGACGAAATCCATCTGTTTTAGCCGCAACATAAAATGTATCGTTTATTAAATTTTTGGCTTCCTTATATAAAATATCTAACGAAGGAGTAATTGGTTTCTGAAATTCATAATTTGGCATCAAAAAAAATAAATAATCCAGAATGAAATTTGAGCAATCTAACGATGCCATGATCGAATGAATCATATTCATAATATTCTCTTTCTCAAGATAAGTATTATTTAAAAATTCAACCTCTAATTGATTCATATCATCAAAAACTGTCATATCAATACGAGCACCATTTTTCATTATAAAAGATCGTCTTTTCTTGGTAATAGGTGTAATATATTTTAAAATAGATAATGAAAATTTTGCATCTATATCATTCATTTCTTTATATAATGCATTTTCTGTGATCTCATTTTCTGAATTATTCTTTTCAAAGTAATAGCCTTCTGTTTTTAAATTACTGTCATTATTGATAATACTGTCATTATCGATGATATCCTTATTATTGGTAATATTTTCAATACTATAATTATTTTGAGTTAAAATTTCTTTTTCTTCAATATTTTTAGTATTTACACTTTCAATTTGGCTTTTATTTTCAATTTTACTTGGGTCTTCAATTTTCAAATACCTTGTAATTTGTGATGTATCTAACAATACTTCGATACTAAGATTAATTTTAAATATAAAATAATAAAATGTCATCATAGTAATTTTTTTAGTATATTCTGTATGATTATTTAATGTTTCTGTAATTTCTTGGTCTTTATTTCTTTCTAAATAATTTAAAAATTTAGAAATATCCATAAACTGAAACTCATTTTGTGGAGTTGGAGTTGTCGTCGTTTCATTTTCGTTCTCATTTTCAGTACATGGATAAATTGAATTACATATTATTCTATATCGTGTTTTTGCATTTTCATTGTAAGAAAATTCAGAATATTGACAAGAATTATCATGGAGAAAATCTTTTAAATCTACATTCACATATTTTCTACGAAGTCTAAATTCTAATTCAAAACTACAAATTTTATCATTGAAAAAAGAATTGCTTTTAATAATGTTTATTTGTTCATGTATATATTCTAAAATATCAAATAAACTATTTTGTTTTTCTAATGACGAATAATTATTAGATGGTATAAATGAATTCATAATAATTTTTTATTTATAAATTTAATTACTTTATATACGTATATATAAAATATAAATATTTTTACATTACTATTTTATTTTAAAATATTTATTTTTATAAAATAAATTTATAAAAAATTTAAGAGTACATTATTTACGAATATATAAATAAATGTTTAAAACTATGAATAAATAAATATTTTTACTAATCTATTTTTTAATAAATAAAATATGAAATATAGGAATATTAATTTATAAATGTCTAACTCATACATAATACCCTTCAATTAATGATTATAAAAAAAATTTGAATATTTTTGAGTTATAATAAAAAAATATATATATACTAAATAATATAATTTTTTATTTGTTTATTTTAAAATTTTAAAAAATTATAAACACAAGATTTTCTTTTAACATTTATACATGTATATATAAATAATTTTTTTTTTTTTTTTTGGTTTTTTGTTTTTTAAAAAAAATATTTTTATTATTAAATTTATTATTATTTTTTAAATAAAATAAATAAAAATAAATAATATATATTTATTAACTTTAATGAAAAATATAATATCATATTATATTAATTTCTTCTTTATTTTTTTTTTTTTTTTTTTTTTTTTTTTTTTTTTTTTTTTTAATATATAAATAAATTATTTCTTTTTATGGTATATATTTTAATTATTAAATAGTATATTTTTTTTTCTTAAAATTATATTCTATATATAAACTAACCTAAACTATTATAATAAATATAATAAATTTTTATTTCATAATGATTTTTTTTTTTTTTTTTTTTACTTTTTGATATATCTAATAGTTTAAATTAATTATATATTATAACAATATTTTATTATTATTACTATACTATTTTTTATTTATCGATTGATTTATTTTTATTTATTGTTTTATTAATTCTATTTAACAGAATTGATCGATTCTAATGAATTAATTAATACTTTTTCCTTTAATTGAACATATTGTCCATTTTCATCAATAGGTGCACAGAGTTGATAGTATCCAGGACCATAACTTCCACTATTATTATCAATATGCTGTTGATATTGATTTCCTGTAGGAATCATTTCTTTCAGATGTTCTAGATGTTTTATGGATCCTAATGTGGATTCATCTTTCTTTCCTAATTGTGATGCATAATTTTGGGAAGTTTTGGTTAAAATTTTTATGGACTCGTTGATTATATCTGTATATAAAGAATTTGGCATCTTATATTTTTCAATAAAAAAAAAAAAAAAGAAAAATAAAAAAAATAATAAAAATAAAAATAAAAAATAAAATTAAAATAAAATATATTAAATTATAATAAATATATATTAAATATTTACATCTAATAAACAATTTTCTTTATGTAACTTCAAAAATTGTTTTAATTTTGTTCTCTTCTTCTTATCAGTTATTTTTTTTTCTTCCTCATCATATTCATCCTTGTAATTTAAAAATGAATGAAAAAATATAAATAAAAGAAAAAGAAAATTTTATATCACATTATATTATAGATATATAAATGTATAAATATTTTAGAATGAAAAATAAGGGAAAAATTATTATCATTATTATTATTTTTACAATAATTACTTTCTTTGAATCGGTGGATTGTCCTTCATCATCAATGTTAACAATTTTCTTGAAAACATCTTCTTTACTAAAGTATACATCTTTATTAGCATTATTTGCACTAAGTCCATTAAATGCCAATGCTGGATTATTTGGAATAACTAGATTTTGTTGATTCTTTAGGATAATATAACATATATATGTATAATTAAACAAAAGCGGAAATAATAATAATAATAATAATAATAATAATAATAATAATAATAATAATAATAATAATAATAATAATAATAATAATAATAATAATGATAATAATAATGATAATAATAATAATTAATAAAAATATATTTTATGTTAAAATATAAATTTTTTTTTTTTTTTAATTCATTAATTCATGTTTTTATTTATTTTATTTTCATTATTATTTTTTAATAATTATTATTTTAAATATTATTTTTAAAAAATTACCGATTTTGGTTGTTTTAAATTATTGATATTTAAGGAAGAATCACTACCTGGAGAAATCACAAATGCAATAGAATTATTAGAATTATTTTTACTACCGCCTGCACTTGAACTATTAACAGTATAGGAACTATTCGTTCTACTACTAAAATTTGAACTGTAGGACTGCCCTATAAATATATTGTATTCATCGTCATCATCATCGTCATAAACTTCCTATATTTTATATATTAAAAAATAGAAAAAAGTAATAATAATAAATAAATATATAAATATTATAAAATATTAGAATTCCCATTCTTATAAATGTCTTACAAGAAATAAAATAGATAAAAAAAATTTTTCAAATATAAAAAAAAAATAAATTAATAATAATGATGATGAAAAATATATATATAACATTGAAATTATTATTATTATTTAAAATAAATTATTATTATCATTATAATATTATATATTATAATATTTGATTTATATTTTGAAGTCTATAACTTTTAATCTTTTTTTTTTTTAAAATATCTATATATATATATAAATTTAAAATAATAAATAAAAAGCAATTTGTTATACCAAATAACATAATGAAAATAATAATAATAATAATTATAATAATAATAATAATAATAATTATAATAATAATAATAATAATAATTATAATAATAATAATAATAATAATTATAATAATAATAATAATAATAAAAATAATAATAATAGTAATAAATAAATAAATAAAAAAAAAAAAAAAAAAAAAAAAAATTGAAGAAAATAAATTCAATAATTTATTCTAACTTCAACACCCCATATTTATAATAATAATAATAATAATAATAATAATAATAAAAATAATAATAATAATAGTAATAAATAAATAAATAAAAAAAAAAAAAAAAAAAAAAAAAAAAATTGAAGAAAATAAATTCAATAATTTATTCTAACTTCAACACCCCATATTTTTTCTGATAGTTTTAAGTTATTTCTGCTATTAACTCGTGATTGAGCTTTTTTATTATTATTGATATTATTCATACTACCCACTATAGAAGCAAATTTTTTTAAATCACTTAACGCTTTTTCATGTTCTCGAACTTCTAGTTTACGTTCCGTTTTTTTTGATTTTCTTCTATTTACTTCTCTTTTTAATTTTAAACCTCCTGGGTTTTTATTATTTTCTCCATTAGAATTACTTTCATATTTTTCTTCATTTAACATAATTATGGGTTCTTATAATTTGAATTTATTTATTTTATTTATTTATTTATTTATTATTATTATTATTATTATTATTATTTTGTTATGTTTGTTTGAGATTTAATAATATTAATTTTTTCCCAAGTATTATTATTATTATTATTATTATTATTATTATAATCATTATTATAGGTTTAATTTTTTTTTTTTTTTTTTTTTTTTTTTTTTTTTTTTTTTTTTTTGTAAAATAGAAAGAGTAAAATATATTCCACATATATGTATATATAAAGGAAATTGAAAAATCCAATCCAAAAATAACAGTAATAATAAAAAAAAAAAGGAAACAATTATAGTGAAAAAAAAAATAATAAAATAAAATAAAATATAAAAAATATATTTTTATATTTTTTATAAAAAAAAAAGGTATTGAAGAAAAAAGAGAAAAAAAAAAAAAAAAAAAAAAAAATTACCATTTTTTTATATTATTTAAATGATGATGATGATAATATATGTATATATTATGAATAAATTATTTTTTTTATATAAAAAAATAATAATAGTAATAGTAATGCATTTAAATAAAAAAAAAAGTAAAGAAAGAAAATGTCATTATAAAAATATTAAGATTAAATATATAAAATATATTTAAATTTTAATAATGATTAAATATATATGATAATAATTGATAGAAATATAAATGTATATATATTAAAAAAAAAAATAGTATTATAAATTAGTAATAATGATGGTATATATATAAATAAAAAATAAAAATAAAAATATTTTTTTTATAATATATTATAAACCATATATATATATCTATTTTACATGGAAAAAAAAAAAAAAAAATTATCAATAAATTATTTTAATAATTATTTTTTTTATACTAATGGTTAATTACTTCTATTTATTTTTGCACTTTCAGTTGCATTATAATTTTGTAGTATATTATTAAATTCTGTTTGTAACATATCAATTGGTTTTGGTATACGTTTAGCTCCTTGAACTAGACTCTCTTGACTTTTTATAAAGTTTTCATTGGAGCTTAATCCTGAATTTGAGGGTAGACCGTTCATTTTTTTATCGTTACTCTTTTTTTTTTTTCTTTTAATTTTTATTTGTTAATAGTAATAATGCTATTTAAATTATCTATTATTGGTATAAATACACTCTATGGTATTAATGGTATTAAATTTTTTTTTTTTTTTTTGTATATTTTTATCTTCAGCCTATTATAATTTTTATTGGTATTTTTGAATGAAAAAAAAGTTTATTTAAATAGTCATAATTTAAGAATAATATTTTTATTATTAAAAGGTATATATGTATATATATGTATGTGTATATGATGTATATATCTAAATTATATATTTTCGATATATGTGATTATATAATTAGTTCTTTCTAATATTGTTATTATTATAAATTAATTCTATTTTTATTTTTATTATGTAAAAATTTAGATATTCAAAAAAAAATAAAAAAAAAAAATATATTTATTAAATTGCTAGAACATAATCTTTTTAAATGATTTTATTTTTAATTATTAATTAGATTAAAAATTTTTAAAAAGTTTAATTTTAATTAATAAAATTTATTAAAATTAATATCTTTTTTCCTATAAAAATTATTATTTAAATATAAAAAAATTAATTTTATATACTACTAAATTTTAAAAAAAAAAAAAGACTTTAGTTACTTCTATTAAATTTTTAACGTTGTTTATTTACTGTAGTCTTAAATTTATTTTTATTTTAATTTCCTTTATTCCTTTATTATTTTATATACATAATTATTAAATTATATATGAATATTTTAATTTATAAAAAAAATGCAATGAAAAAATTAATATTAAAACATAAATACTATAAGTTTTATATAAAATATATAAATGAAAAAAAGGTCAATTTAGACTTTCTATATGAATTATAATTATCAAGTATAATTTTAATGACCTTATTTTTATTTTTTAAGAGTTTTTTTTTCTCTATTTTATTTTATTTTATGATTATCGTTTCTTTTCCTTTTATTTTTACCTACAAATATTTTAATATTCTTATTTTGGGATATACTTAGATTATATATACATTTTGTATATTTTCAATTAAATATATAAATTTTATAAATACAAATATTCCTTAAATTATATTATGAATATTTTTAATAATGTTCATTTTATCATATTAAAAAATTATGGTTATGTATTAAATTTCAAGTTATAATAAATCATTGAATAAATAAATAAATGATTTGAATTAATCACTTTGTTATAAAAAATGATTAATGATTATTAATCAAAATCTTTTTTTTTTTTTTTTTTTTTTTTTTTTTTATAAAATTATATTTAAAAATATTAGAATTTATGAAATATAAATAATTTAAAACAATAAAAAATTTAAAATATTAAAAAATCCGAAATATTAAAAAATTTAGGTAAATTTTGATATGCTTCTATAGATGACATTATTATTTTCTCTGATAATCTTTCCCGAACACCATTTAAACATTAAATAAATTAATAATAGTTTTCAAAAATTTTATTAAATAATCTTATTTATAAATTATTTAAATATATTCATAATATTAATGAGTAATTTTTCATGTAATTTTAGAATCTTTTTAATTGTTATTTTTTAAAAATTTTTTTAATAAAAATTAACTCTAAAAAATTTTTATAACTCTAGTGTTTTATTTTTATTAAATTTAAGTGTTTTTGTGAAATAATAATCTATTTTACAGATAATTTTTTACAAATATTAAAACCTATTATTTTATTAGCAATTAATTATATAGGTTTTATATTAGCTAATATAATATTTTATTTTAAATGAATATTTAAATAATATTTAATTATTTTAAACTTCACTTTAATGTTTTGTTTTTATTTAACTTATTTTTTATTAATTTATTATTTTTAATTATTACTTTATAATAATAATACATGTATACATTTTCCACATTTTGTTATAATAATATACTGTATAATAATGATATGGCGTAAGCCTCATTTACAATCATGTATTTAAATCATAATAAATAAATTATTATATATATTACATATTGAACTTTAATTTTTACTCTCCTTCTAAAGTTTAGTTATTATTAAAACTTAATCATAATTGAATCTTTAAACTTATTTAATAAATTAGTATATAATTATTCTGTAAAACTATCGAATAAATTATCTTCAGACTTTAGATTAATTTTTTTTTCTTTAATTTGTTCTCATATATGATAATATTTTATATTAATGTGTCTTGATTTTAGATAAATGGTTTCATTTTCTTTATTGTAAATAGCTGTCTTGAACTTATTTTAATAATAAAACCAATAGTTGGATCTTCAGATTTCTTCTCTTCCGTAATCTGCATCCACGAAAACATTTTATTTTATTTCACCTGAGAAACGAAGTTCATAGTTTAGTTTACCTTTTAGATATCTGAAACTTTTTATAACATTATACCAATCTTTGTAATTTGGATTCTTAGCTTTACTGGAAGCTTTACTTACTGGGAATTGAATATCTGGTCTAATGGACACAACTAGATATAAAAGACTCCCTATTGCCTGTTGATATTTTGTAATATTAAATTTTTTCCTTCTTAATTCTTCATTTTCTTCCTGTATTATATTCTTTGCTATTTTGTATTTATTCATATCAAAAATTTCTAAAATATCTTCTAAATAATTCTTTTGTTGTGATAGATGTTATGCTTTTTTTCTACAAACTTTACTTCAATGGTAGACTAACCCTAAAACGTAGAAATGATTTGTTTAATTGTTATTGGTTAATAGCTAAATAAAATACTGAATTCATAAAATTCGGTCTTTTACAAAAAAATTACTAAAATAGTATTAATTTTAAGTAAATATTAATAGTTTATATATTCATAATAGAACGACTAAGTTATTTGCTAAAATTAAATGAACAAATAAATAAATATTAATATAATAAATGGATGTAATAATAGTTATTAAATAAATTTATATTATTATATTAAATGAATATATAATAAAAAATTAAATAAAATTATCTTGTATTAATTTAATGAATGTAATATATAGTAACTAGATAATTTATTATGAACAATGTTTAAATTATAAAAAGATTTCAATTTCAATTATATGTTAATAATTCAATACTTATTCTTACCTTTAATAAATATTTTATTAAATGTAACATACAAAGTATAAAGGAATTATTAAATACATCTTTTATGCTCTTTGTAAGGTTATTAGATGCATGTGCATTTCACAATAATTATATATTAATAATTTGATACATATTTTTATTAAATAAATATCATTATAAACTCTTCAAAGGAAAATTATTAAATATAATATATTTTAAATTTATAGTGCTTTTTAAATATTATTTTATTCTTAATTAATAATTGCTGAATCAATGTTATATAATTCAACATATTGACCTAGTAACGTTAAAATTCTATAATTTTCT
The DNA here is from genome assembly GCA_016946835.1 of Neocallimastix lanati (nom. inval.). NCBI lineage: Eukaryota > Fungi > Neocallimastigomycota > Neocallimastigomycetes > Neocallimastigales > Neocallimastigaceae > Neocallimastix > Neocallimastix lanati (nom. inval.). The sequence continues at coordinate 429,197 of JACVTC010000023.1, read as the reverse complement.
ATCTTCATTTATACGAACTATGTCGTTAATATTAGCGTATTTATAATTGAAAATTTACTAATAGATCAATTGAAATTAAATTTTGTTATTGACAATTTTATTTTGAATTCAATTTTTATTATAAAAATAAATACTAGGAATATGTAATAATCAGAAACAAAAATTATAGTTAATTTTAATTTAACTCTTAAGAAATTGATAAAAATAATTCTATGAAAGATAACGATAACTCTACAAATAATGGAAAATTCCCATTAAAATTAAACCTAAAAATATATTCGTAAGAAATATTTGCTCGAGATCAATAACATATATTAATTTCAACTCATTTAGACCACTATAACCCGAGATATTGGACTTTTAAGAATTTTAGAATATACAAAAAATAATTTAATTATTTAAATGGGCCTTAAATAATAAATTAATATCTTATATAGATAAGATATTTAGCTTTATTTATATTTCTAATTTTTAAAAACAAAAATTAATAATTAAATTATACAGAATAAGTAATTGATAATAATATATATTATTTTAAATGATTTCAATAGTTTAGAAAAATTATTGTAATTTTTATTAGAAATAGATTTATTAATTTCTAAAGTATTCTAAGGAATTCTCTATAATTCTAAATATTTCCAAAGAGACTTTAAATTAGTTATAATAAATTAGTTATTTAAATACTTAATGTTTAAAGAATATTTTAAATAATAATTTTTTTGAAAGATTTATAAAAATATTTATTTATTTATTTTAATAAAAGTTGAATTATCAGTATATAATTATTATATACACAATAACCTTACAAAGAATATAAGAGATAGATTTTTACATCTTTCTTTTATACTTTGTAAGTTACATAATAATAGTATTTAATTATAAGATATTAATAATATTGTAATTATTAACATATAAATAAATAAACAAATAAAATAAATAAATTTAAATAAATATTTATTAATTAAATATTTAAAATATAACTAGTTATATACAAAACATAAAAATATAAATATATTCATAAGTTTATGTAAATGTTACACATTTATGTAATTATAAATGTGATATAAAACGTAACTAAAAACTTTAATTATTAATAAATTATTTTATTAATAATTACATAAAAATAAATTAATAAATCATTTGCAAATTCGTGACATAAATAAAACGTGATCGAAAATAACGTGAGAAAATTAAAATTATGTAAAGACATAAAATTATGAAAGAACATAAAAATTAATGTAAACATAAAATTTATTACATAAATTTTATGTTATGTTAAAATTGAAATAATTTATAAATTTCTTTTTATTATTTTTATTATTTTTATATTTAATATTTTATTTTATTATATTTTTAATTATTTTTAATAATTATTATTTTATATTAATATTTTATATTTTATTAATTATAATAAATTTATATTTTTATTATTATTTTTATGAATATTTTATTTTAACATTAATATTTTATATTTTATTTTATACTTTTATATTAAATACTTTAAATACTTAATAGTTACTCTAAGAGAATTAATTAATTAAATAGTTTATTATGAATTTCAAATATTAAAACAAGAATAATTCTTTATAATTATTCTTTGCAGCACAATTTTATGCCAAATTTATATTATAATTATTTTATATTTTCAAGATAAATATTAAATACATGTATTAATTAATTTTATAATTATTTTTAAATAAATAAATAAATTTTATAATTAAATAACAACTTTATAAAACTTCTCCCAACAAGAGAACTTGAACCAAAGGCGTACTTTATCAAATGATATAAAACAAATATGTGTAGCAACATATTTGTATATTTGAATATTTGTATATTCAGATATTAAATTTATATCTTATTATTTATAATAATTTATATTATTATATATTTTATATTATTATTTATATTTTATATTATTTATATTTTGTATATATTATTTATATTCCTTATATATATTTCTTAAATATTAAATTATACTTCTTATTTTAAATTATTAAAGTTTATAATTATTAAAGTATATATAATTAATATAATAGTTTATATTATTTATATATTATTCATATTAAAATATTATTATTTATTTATATATATATTATATTTATATATATATTTAATTATAATAATTATATATTATTAATACTTTACAGTATAATTAATATTAATTCTTATTCTTGTTTTTGTTTTTCTTTAGTAGAAATAATATTGTAATTATAAAATAAATATTAATAAAAATTATTAATAACTCAAATACACTTATTAAACCAGCTACAACATAAAGAATATCACATTAAAAATTGGTGCGAAGTGTGAGGTTGTAGTTAAAAATAGGTTTATTAGTGTATAGTTATTAATTGTAATTAATATTTATTATTTAGTTAGATTTCGGAGAAATTGGGTTTAGAGGTTAAAGACGTCGTTTCTCAACATTTTAATTAAATTTAGTGTTAGAGTTATTGTAGTAAAATATGAAGTAGGAGACTGGGAAATCGAACCAGAATAAAAACGATTAACCTATATCCATATACTACAATATTATCAATAAATTTCATATTTAAAATTTAATAATTAATTTTTGTTTAATGCAAAATTTAGTGTAAATAAAATTTTTACTAATTAGGAAATAATTATTAATTAATAATAATATAATTTTAGGGTTAGGAAATAATTTATCTTAGTATATCTTAGTAGATAGTTGTTAATCATTAACTTTAAAATTGAATAATAATAATAATAATAATAATAATAATAATAATAATAATAATAATAATAATAATAATAATAATAATAATAATAATAATAATAATAATAATAATAATAATAATAATAATAATAATAATAATAATAATAATAATAATAATAATAATAATAATAATAATAATAATAATAATAACAATAATAATAATAATAATAATAATAATAATAATAATAATAATAATAATAATAATAATAATAATAATAAAATAAAAAAAAAAAAAAAATACATATACACATACAACAATATATTCATTTAATAATATATGAAGATGAGCTCCAACCGTGAAGGAAGAAAAATTCCACTACCAATTATAGGTGGAAATAATAAGAATGTAAAAGCTTGGTACATTCTTATGAAAAATTGGTTAAAGATGGAAAAGGTTACTGATGACGAAGAAAAATTTCAGTTCATTTTGGCAGGAACTGTAGAAGAAGCCACCCAAGTTGTGAGCGACAAATTCGTAGAAGCAAACAGAATTTTAAATTTAGAAGAGTGTAGAGATATTCTCCTGGAAAGGTATCATCTAAACGAAGATGAAAGATTTAGGGAATTAAAAACTTTACTAATTATGCCAAATGAAAGTGTCAGGGAATTCAACGATAGGTACTTAGATTACTACTGCCAGCTCTCTACAGATAATAAAACAAAATTATCAGTCTACGATTACGAGAATTCTATACGTAGTCGAACTGATATTTATGAAAAGGTAGCCTATGAAGAAGCCAAGACTATTGAAGCTGCTTGTAAAATTGCGGAAAAAGTAGAAAGAATAAAACTTGGAAGTCGCTCAGTACAAAGGGTAGAAAATTTAACAATAATAATATCCAAAATAATTATCCTTTTATTAGTAGATATAGATCCAACCAAAACTTTAATCAATTAAATAATAATTATAACTCATTCTTAAATACCAATTTACAAAATAAAAATAGGAATTTAAATAGTGAATTACAGAGGAGTAATAATTTTAACAATAATTATAACAACTATAATAGTATTAATAATAATACATTAAATAGGATGAATAATACAAAGGTTCCAAGAAATATTAATAATACTCCTAACAATAATAATGGTTTAAATAGTGTTGATGATATTACTAGGGGTTTAGAGAACCTACATATAAAAGTATGTTATTGGTGCCATGAGCCTGGCCATATTATTAGGTATTGCCCACAACTTAGATACCAACAAAACAATAATCAAAATACAAAAAAACTAGATTACGGAAGAAGGCTAACTTCTAATAATCAAAATGCCAACTATAATGATTATGGTGAAAACAATATTGCTAATGTTTGTCTCAATAATGATTATAGTAATAACCATAACAATTATAATAATAACTACAATAATATTTATGATAATAATTATAATGAAGATTATGATAATGATAATTTTAAACATTATGATAATAATGATTATAATAATGATTATAATAATGATTATGATAATATAAATAATAATGAACAATTCTATTTTGAAAATGATAAAAATAATGATTATAATGACGACAATGTTGTAGTATCTTCTTACGACAATCATAACAATTTGGAAGAAATTATAGCAGCTGCAAAAAGAGAAAGAGATGAAAAATATAATAATATATTAACAAACGCTAATAAGAAGTTACGCAATATAACGAATAATTATGACAAAACTTCCATTAATAATTCACAAACTATTCCTCAAAATAAAATATTTGATAATATAAATAATATTAGTAATCCTATCCAAAATAATAATTCCACTGATAATATTATAAATAACAAACGAATTATTAAACCTACGAGAAGAATAAATAAAAAAGTCCTTAACAATAATATTAAAATTGATAATAATAATGAAAATAAAAATGAAAAAAATGAAGTTCATAATAACGCACAGCAAAGAGAAAGAATTAAGAATAAAATTAATGATAATGATTCAAGTAAAAAAATTAATAATATGAAGACAGTTAATAATGCTAATAATATGGACAAAATGAAGAATAAAAATTTAACGGAAAAAGAAAAGAAACAAAAACCAACCATACAGATGATGAGAAACCGCGAGCAATATAATATTTGCGAAGATTTATTAAATATTCCAGCAAATATTACAATTGGACAACTCCTTAACATTTCAAAAATTTCTAAAGATGAATTAATTAAAGGTATTAAGAATTCAAAGCAAAATAATGAAAATATTATTAATGCTACTAATTCTACTATAGATAATAACTATAATAATAACGATAATAGTAGTACCAATAGTAGTAACAATAAAAAAATGAAAATTATAGTGATATTAATTATAATAGTAAAATAGCTAATAATTTAAATAATAATAATAATAATATTGTACACGAACATGATGTTGCAGTTGTACGTGGATATATTAATGGTTATCCTGCTTCAATTTTCATAGACGCGTGTAGTAATGCAAATTTAATATCACGTAAATTTTTAAATAAATTTGTTAAAAATTATCAAATTATTGGCCATAATAAAAGTACAATTAGACAAGCGATGGTTGATGATATAAGTCGTGTTTATGATATTGTTCGCTTAGCTGTTAAACTGGGTTCTGTTGAATTTATTACTGATTTTAAAATTTCCGATAAAGACGATCCTTTTTATGATGCGATTATTTCTCTTAAAACACAATCTGATAACAGGATTCTTATTGACACAATTCATAAAGTTCTTGCATATATGAATATGGACGATAAATTAGTACCTATTAGTAATATAGAAGATATAAATACCTTCTGTTCTCAGTCTTTATTATGTGTTTCTCCTGAACCAAAAATTGATATTGTTGAGGCTACTTTATTTGTTGATGCTAATGAACCTAATTCTAATATTAGTGCTAAAGAAAAAGACGATGTAATTAATTCTATTATTAATCAATTAAAATTTAAAAATAAAAAAGATTATAAAAAATTTTGTAGATTATTAAAAAAATTTGATGATATTATTGCCATTTCTTCTGATGATTTGGAACCTTCTAAATTATTTCCTCATCATATTATTTTAGAAGAAAACTCTATGCCAATTAAACAAAAGGCGTATAAAATTCCTCAGGTTCAATCTAATGCTTTAAAGGAAGAACTTCGTAAATTATTGGAGAAAAAGTTAATTGAACCTTCTCATTCTCCATGGGCTTCTCCTGTTGTTTTAGTTTTAAAGAAAAATGGTAAATGGCGTCTTTGTGTTGATTTTAGGAAGTTGAATGATATTACTATTAAAGATGCCTATGCACTCCCAAAAATTCGTGAAATCTTTGATGCTTTGAAAGATGCAAAAATATTTTCTTCTATTGATTTATTTAGTGGTTACCATCAAATTCCTATGTGGGCTGAAGATATGGAAAAGACTTCTTTTACAACGAAATTTGGTAATTACTATTTTAAAGTTATGCCCTTTGGTTTAACTAACGCGCCTGCTACCTTCCAGCGTGAAATGAATAGAATCTTCTTTGATTTAATTAATGATTGCGTTCAAATATACTTAGATGATATTATTATTTATTCCGATAGTTTTGAAAATCATCTAATTCATCTTTCCAAAGTTTTTAATATTTTAAGAAAATATAATTTAAAATTAAACATAGAAAAATGTCATTTCTGTCAAACAGAAATTGAAGCTTTAGGTCATAAAGTTACTACTGATGGTTTACTTCCTCTAGATAAGAAAACTCTTTCCATTATGAATATGACACCTCCTACTAATGTATCTGAACTTCGTTCTTTTCTAGGCATGACTGGTTATTATAGAAATTTCATTGACAATTACTCTGCTAAATCTGCACCTCTTTGTTCTTTGTTAAGGAAGAATACTCCATTTGTTTGGACTGATTCTCAAAACAATAGCTTTCAATTATTAAAGAATTGTTTAATCAGTGCCCCTATCCTCTGTTACCCTAAATTTGATATTCCATTTATTATTCGTTCCGATGCTTGTGGTTATGGTATTGGTGGTGTTCTTTTACAACTTTATGATGATAATATTGAACACCCAATTTATTTTGTTAGTAGAAATTTAAAAAAATCTGAGAAAAATTATACTACAACTGAACTTGAAGGCACTGCTACTTATTATTGCTTAGTCCAATTTGAACATTACATTTTAGGTAATCCATTCAAAACTATTCTATATACTGATCACAAACCTTTAGTTTCTATTATTAAAAGTTGTGAGCCGAATACTCTTAAACATCAACGTTGGTGTGATAAATTTAGTAAACTTCAAGTTGATATTGTTTATCACCCTGGTAAAGCTAATTTGATTGCTGATGCATTGTCTAGAGTTGTTCGTAAAGACTTCTCTGTTACTAATGTTTGTATTAGTTCTAATTCTCTTCTTAATAGCGATATTCTGTTCACTTCTGTTAACAATTCTAATAGTTCCATTGATTCCTCCATTGTTAATAATTCACCTATTGATAGCTCCATTCTCACCCAGGAGGAGAACGAAAAATTCATTTCTGAATTTATGTATAAATTTTTTACCGAAAAAATAGTTAAAATTGATAATAAATTATATTTTAGAGATGATAATAAATTAAGAAAAATTATTGATGATCCCTATGAAAAAATTAAAATTATTACTAAAGAACATAGAGTGGGTCATGAAGGTATTCAGAAAACTTACGAAAGAATAAAAGAAAAGTATTACTGGAAAAATTTAATAATAGATGTGAAAAAATATATTTCGCTATGCAAAATATGTCAACTAAATCGTTCTGAGCCATTGCCGAAACCAACAGAAAAATATGGAACTCCTGTAGAAGCTCCTTTTGTTAGAGTTGGTTTAGATATTATTGGACCCCTAAAAGAAACACAACAAGGTAATAAATATATTATTATTTGCGTAGATTATTTTACAAAGTGGGTAGAAGCTAAACCACTTCGTACTACTACTTCACAGGACGTAACAAATTTCTTAGTAGAAGTTTTTAGTAGACATGGTATACCAGAACTAATTATTACAGACAATGGTGTACAGTTTACTGCTGATTATACTAAAATATTTTTAGATCTATATGATGTGTACGTTCATTTTGTTAGTACATATCATCCAGAATCAAATGGATTAGTGGAAAACAGAAATAGAGAAATAGGAAAGCAATTAAGAAATTTCTCGAATGATAACAAACATTGGGATATTTTGTTACCGCTGGCTTTATGGGCTTTAAGAACCAGTAAATCTGCTATAACGGGTTATTCAAGTTTTGAACTTTTATATGGACGTAAGGAATTACTATCTATAGATATAAATTTAAGAAATTCAATTTTGGAAGATAATAGTAGAACTATGGACGAAATATTAATGGAAAGGTTCGTTGAGCATGCTAAATGGGTTGAAAAAGCAGCAAAAAAAATGCTTGGAACAATCCATTATTGGAAAACTCGAAGACAAGCTCAACAAAGTATGGAAAATAAGAAAAATTTTAAAATTGGTGATTTAGTAAAAATAAGAAATCACCAACGAACTAAACTTGAACCGTATTTCCTTGATTTAATGCTACTAATACAGAAGAACAAAAGGAAATTATAAAACAAAACGCCAAAATTGGTAAATTAATTTTAAACTCTGTTTGTGATGAGATTAAAGCTGAATTAAAAGACATAGATTCAGCTCAACTGATGCTTAAGAGACTAAGTAGGCATAAAGTAAAAGGAAAAAATATGGCCTACTGGATAAATGAATTGGATTCAATAAAAACTAATAAGGAAGAAGGAATTTATGAAGTAATTAAAAGACTAGAAGCTACTTTTGAATATATGGAAGGAGAAAAGTATTTTCTAAAGGAAGATGACAAAATGAAGTACCTCCATAATGCAATACCAAAATCCTATATAAGAAGATTTACATATGAAGAAAAAGATACATTTGAAACAATAGCCAAAAAGATTAAAAGTGATTTGAATAAAATTGCTCTTTATGAAGGGTGGAAATCTAAAGAAAAATATGACCATGATGATCCAATGGAGATAGACATGGTCAGAAAATTTAAAAATAATAACACAGATAATAATACTAAATATTAATAATAAAATAAAAAATAATAATTATAATAATAAATTTAAAAGTAATAACAATTGCAATAATAAATATAACAATAATAATAATTATAATAGTAAATATAATAATAACAAAAGACGTAACAGTATTTATAATTATAAAAATAACGGTTACTATTCAAGGAAACAATGTGACATATGCGATAAGTATGGCCACACTACAAAAGAATGTTGGTTTAATCCAAGAAACCAAAATAGCAGATATAAAGATATTTTATGTAATAGATAAAAATTATAGAAATAAAAAAAATTATGATAATAATTATAATAATAATAACAGGAATAATAATAACCTTAACCCAAAAGGAGCTCACTACATGGGACACATGGAAAAATTTGATATTAATGAAGAATATAACAATAATATTGATTATGAAGACTTAAGAGAAATGTTACAGAAACCAAATAATAATAATGAACGATCTCCTAAAAGATCTGCTTTCTATATGAGTAATATTAAAGAAACTACTAATGAAAGTAAAAATCATAATAATAACAATGAAAAAGACTTACCAATTAATACTGAAAAAACAAAAGAAGTAAAATTTTTATTGAATATTAATAATAATGAAGAAACATCATGGTTATATGATTCTAGTGCTGGCGAACACTTAACTAATAACAAAGAAATCTTAGATAATTATACTGAAGAAAAGATTGAATTAAGATGTACAAATAATACAATATGCACATTTGAAGGATATGGGAATATAAAATTCAAGATAAATAATCATACAATATACTTAAATAAAGTATTATACTCTAAAGATGTCACCAAAAATATTATAAGTGGCATTGAACTAGCTAAAACCGGTGTTAAAACATTAACAGAATCTATTGATGGTGAAGAAGTTAAAATAGTTTTTATGGACAAAAATTATAAACCATTTGCTACCTTCTATGCCGATGAACACAACAAAGTTCAAGTAACAGAAAATTTCGAAATTAAAAATAGTGAAAACAAAAATATTTCATCCATAAATAGACTATCAGAAGACGAAAAAAAGATTTGGCATCGCAGAATGGGTCACTACTACTTCGAAGACTTATCCAAATATTTAAAATTACACAACATTAAATTAAATACGTGTGATGACTGCAACATTGCAAAAATGAAGCGTCTTCCACATAACATACAACCCCCAGAGTAAAAAGGATTTTAGAAGCTATTCATTCTGATATTATTGGCCCATAAATGACTCAATTACAAATAAAAGATTCATCATTTCATTTATTGATGAATTCTCAAGAAAAAGTTGGTTATTTCTGATTAGGAGTAAATCCGAAGCTCCCGATATTATTATAAATTTCTTAAAACAGTTAAATAATATAATAGATAATTATAAAATTAGGTATTTCAAATCAGATAACGGAAGAGAATACGACAACAAAAAGGTTAAAAATTTTTGTAAAGATAATAGTATAGAAAAGATATATTCACCACCTTACAACCCTGAAAATAATGGATTAGCAGAAAGGTATAATCAAACTATTATTTCTTCCACCAAAACAATTTTATTTTGGTCCAAACTCAGTGACAATTTCTGGGATTTTGCTATCCAATACTCCAACTATATCAATAACAAAATCCCGCATTCAGGAATTGGTAATAAAATTCCTGATGAAATATTTTATAACAAAAAAGCCAATATTAACCACATAAAAGTTTTTGGTTGTGTCACTTATTACAAAAATTTCGAACAAAATAAACAAAAGTTCCAACCAAATTCTAATAAAGGTATATTTTTAGGTTTTAGTAAAAAAAGTAATATCTATATTATTATGGACTTTGAAGATTTTAAAATTAATCATGTCAGGGAGATCTACTGCAAAGAGGATGAACCAGCTAATATTTCCATAGCAAACAAAGGAAGCAACTCTGACCTTTATCCTAGCTTTTTTGAATTTAATTTTAATTTTAATAAATCATACGAAAATAATAAAAATGATAAAAATTTTTATGAAGATTCAGATCCAAATATAAATGAAAATAACACGACCAATAATGAAAATATTAGCGTAAAAATTAATAAACCCGAATCTACCATGATTGAAATTAATAAAAATAAAAATTCCAAAAATAAAAACGCGTCTAATAATCAAGAAATGCAAAATACAAATGAAGACTCTCACAAAAACGATGAAAATAATAATTTTTTGAACTAAAAAAGTGAAAAAAATTTTATTAATAAAAATTTGAATGATTTGGAACAAAAAATTTCAAATAATTCAAATAATAATAATTTAAATGATATTCAAATTTCAAATATATTACAATCAACTGATAATATATTACAAAATGAATCAAATAGTTTATTAGATTCAAATGATAAAATATCAAATAATAATAACAATTTAGGTTATAATAATTCCAATATTAATAAAAATTTAATTTCAAACAATAGTAATGATAGTAACACAAACGAAATTTTTTATGACATTCATGATGAAAATGGCAACATATTAGATTATAATGACTCTATTGATATTAATAAATTTGATAATATTGCCTCATCTAGTAATAATAATAGTAATAATTATGAAAATGAATAAAAGAATGAAAGTAAACAAAACGAAAATAATAAACAAAGTGGACTTTTAGATAATAATAATGTTTGTGAAACGTCAAATTTAAACAATAATGACAATAATCAAAATAATTTTTCCACTAACAAAAATAATTTACTTAATAGTAAATTAAATTTTGAAAGCAATAATTATAATAATAATTTAAGAAAAAGTGTTAAAACTCTTGTTATTGATAATACTATTAATAATGAAAATATTCAATTATCTCATAATAATCCATTTTACCTTTCTCAATTTAAAAATAATAAGTCTAAATCAAAATTATCCATTGAAAAATTATTTAAAAATAATTTAAAAAACAAAAATAAAGATATTGCTCATGTCGAAAATATTTATATTAATCCTAATAATAATTTAAATAAAAGAAAAATTGATTATTTTTATAATAATGTTTACTCTAAAAATTATTTTAGTCCCCCTAAATATAGAAATATAGATAATTTTAAATATATAGCTTCTATTTCTTCAGATGTTCCATTTTCTTTTACTCAAGCAATTAAAAGTCCCGATAGAGACGAATGGATAGATGCTATAAATGAAGAATTAAATAATTTATACCACAACAATATTATGACTTTAGTTCATTTTGTCCCCCATGATAAAACATTAATTTCTACGAAATGGGTATTTTCAAATAAAAAAGATAGCAATGACAATATTATTAAACGTAAAGCTCGCTTAGTAGCTCGTGGTTTTAAACAAAAAGAAGGTATTGATTATGAACTTACTTATTCTCCTAAGAACAAGGTTAAGTCGGTTCAAGAGTGGCCTATACCTAAGAACCAAAAGGAACTTCAAAGTTTCCTCGGCCTTTGTAATTTCTACCAAAAATTTATTAAAAATTTCGCTAAGACCATGGAACCCCTCCGTACCTTACCTAAAAAAGATAGTGACTTTATTTGGGACAAGAAAGCTGATGAGGCCTTTAACAAATTAAAGAATTCATTTATCGTAGGTGAGATATTGATTTTCCCAGATCCAGATAAGGAATTCGTTGTAGAAACGGATGCAAGCGACTATGCCGTGGGATGCGTCCTTTCTCAAATATCGAATACTGATAATTTGTTACACCCAGTTGCCTTTCATTCAAGATCATTAAATAAAGCAGAAGTTAATTATTCAATTTATGATAAAGAACTTCTTGCTATCATTACCGCTTTCGACACCTGGAGACATCATCTCGAAGGTGCTAAGTTCCCAGTCCAAGTGATCACCGTTCACAAAAATCTCTTATACTTCAAAAAGCCCCAACATTTAAATCAAAGACAAATTCGTTGGAGCTTGTTTCTTTCCAAATTCGACTACAGGATTGCCTATAGGCCAGGCTCAAAAGGGGGTAAGCCTGACGCTCTGTCAAGGCGCCCAGATTACAAAATAGAACTTCCTCCAAATATTAACACTGTTATCAGCAGTGACTCCTTTTGTTGTGCTTTAAGTGACAACTTAGAAGCACTCATTGATGCACAAAAGAAAGACAAATATTGTAGGAATGTCCTTTCGAAAATCCAAAATGAGTCGAATGAAATTAAAAGCTCTTTATTTAGCTTTGTCGATGGCGTTCTTCACTTTCAAAAACGCATTATCGTACTGTCTTCGCTCAAGGTAACACTACTTAAAAAATTTCATGATGCACCAATTAGTGGCCATCAGGGGGTAGATAGGACCTTCGAAAAACTCAGAAGGTACTACTGGTGGCCGAATATGAAAAAAGACGTATATAATTACGTTCAGTCATGTGAAGTTTGTAGCCGTTGTAAAATACGCAGGCATAAACCCTATGGCAAAATATTGCCACTTCCTATTCCTACAAAACCCTGGGAAATCATAGGTGTTGACTTTATTGTTTATTTGCCTACTTCACAAAATTGCACTTGTATAATGGTTGCATCGGACCATTTAACAAAAATGGTTCATTTAGTGCTTTGTACCGATGTCCCATCCGCCGACCTTACAGCTAAACTCCTCCTCTTTAACGTCTTTCGATATCATGGCTTCCCAAATATTATTGTTTCGGATCATGGCTCCCAATTTTCCTCAGAATTCTGGACTTCACTTTGTTCGGCTATCCACGCCAAACCAAATCTTGCTACAGCCCATCATCAACAATCTAACGTTCAAGTGGAAAGGGCTAATGCAGTAATTGAGCAATATCTTCGTTGTTATTGCTCTTCCGCTCAAAGTGAACGGTGTTTTTATCTTCCGTTGTGTGAATTCGCTTACAATAATTCAATTCATAAGTCTATTGGAAAATCCCCATTTCTGGCCAACTACGAATTCCATTCTAACTGTTCAATAGATTCCCCTCCTATTCTCCTTCAGGATAATGCTTCAATCCTTGCAAGAGATTGGGCTTCTTACTTTGATGCACTGAAACAACATTTAGTTAAAGCCAAAGAAGATTTTAAAAAATATGGTGACAGAAGAACTTCGTCTGGACCTAATCTCCAAGTGAACGACATGGTTTGGCTTAAACGTTTTTATTTCACAAATGAACCAGCTAAGAAACTAGCTTCACAATACTTAGGGCCGTTCAAAGTCATCGAAAAGAGGGAGAGAATGAACTACCGGCTGGAATTACCTGAAAATCTTCACCTTCACCCGGTATTTCACATTTCTCAGTTGGAGCCATACACTAAAAGAAACAAAGATCTAGTGGAAGTGTCCTCTTAAGAGGAGCAATGTAAGAATCTATAATTATTTTTAAATGAAATAATTATATTTTCTTAGTCAAGTTATAATAATTATAACTTTATTTAACTTTATTATACTTATTTATTAAAATATTATTAATAATTTATTTAATATTACATTTAATTATTAAATTTATTAGTTTTAGTTTATTTATTTAATTAAAATGTAAACAAACACATTATGTATTTTATTATGTATTTAGCAATGTATTTTGTATTTTGTTTATTAATATTATTAATACGTTATTTTCCTTATTTGAAAATATATAATTTTAGATCGAAATATTTTTTATTATTTTATTCTTTTATTTTCGATCAATTAGATTAGGTTAGCAAATCGGTTAATTAAGGTTTTCCCAATCACTCTTTAAAGTAATTGGTTTTACCTAATTGATACGATGATCGATACGTATAGAATATCGATCAAAAAATATTATCTAGGTTTTTCTTTCTAATCTTTTCCTAGATAAGAGATTTATTAAGATTAGAAAACATTTTTTTAAATAACCTTATTTTTCAAAAAAAATATAAATAAGGCTCTTTAGTTCTCTTTGATAATCAAGAGTTATTATTATAACGATTATAATATAACAATTATTATATATCAAACATAATAACAATATTAAATATTTATATTTTTTTTTAGATAATAAAGATAGTTATTAATAAAAATAAATTTTAAAATAAAAAATAAAATATAAAAATAAAATATTCTTCTTATAACAAATCTGTGTTTCTTTTGCTAATTGTTTATTATAAATAGTTATAATAAATTCCTAATATTAAGATAAGTATAAAACTTTTTTATATTTGTCTCAATTTAATAATAATTTTTATTAAGTTATTATTAAGTTGCAATTAATAATTTAATTATAATTAATCTTATAATTAAATTATTACATAAAATGTAAGAAATAATAATTATTTATTAATAAATAATTAATATTTCTTACTCTTTATAATTATTGATAATAATTATAAATTTATTTAAATTATAATTAATTCATACATTGAGATATTATTATCAAATTTATTATAATTGTAATTATTTATACACTTAAATAATATTAGAAAATTTATTTAAATAATTATTATATGTACATTTATTAATATTATTAATTTTATTTAGTTATTCATTTAATTATCAAGTTAATGTAAACATTAGTTTTATTTATTTTTTACATCGTACATTTAAAAGAACAATTAATAAGTTTCTGTATTTTTTATAATTCTGTATTCTAGTTTAAAGATAGTTTTATGTTAATAAGTTTAGATTAGATTTTAAAAATAATATTTAGAAAAATAGAACAATTTAGATCATTCCGGTTATTATTGATTTTTCCTTTTATTTGATGATCTAAATTAAAATTTAGGAAATCGATATATTAAGGCTTTATCCAAATATAAAATAATATATTTGGTTTTACTTAATATATACGATGATCGATATGAATAGAATATCGATCAAAAAAATTATCTAGTTTTTTCTTCTAATCTTTTTCTAGATAAGATATTTTTTAAGATTAGAAAACCCTTTTTATTTAACCTTATTTCCATAAAAAAATATAAATAAGGTTCTTGATTTCCCTTTAAGAAATCAAGAGTTATTATTATAAAAATATAGTAATAATAATAACAATTTTATATTTTAAACTTTAATAAATTAATAAAATATTTTATTCAAGAAACATATTTTTTAAACCAAATTTATCCAAATATTCCTTCTTTTACTTTTGTGTTATTATTATAGTTAATTTTATAATAAACTCAACAAAGGTATAATTTTATTTTTTTTTATTTTATTTTCCTCAACTTAATGAATTAGTCGTTAAGTTGAATGTTAAGATAATAACTGAATTTCAATTCAATTTCAATTTCAATAATTCAGTTATTTAAATTTCAATATTAATGAGTAATAATATATAATAATTATTATTAAATTAACTTTATTAAAATATTTAGGAATTAGTCTAGGCCAACTAATTGACTAAATATATTAACATTTATTTTATTAATTTATTTATATATTTTTGTAAAACAATTATTTAAATAATTTTATTAATTAATCATTATTATTATTATTTTATTTTATTAATTGCTGTAAAAGAAAATACTAAAATAGATTACAACAACAAAGATACAATAAATTTTATTTTATTAAAAAAATTTTTATTAAAAATATATTTTATTAATATTTAATATTTATAAATAGTTATTTGTTCAATAACAATTACATCGAGAAAAAATGTGAAAAGTATCTTCTATTTATACTTTTCCTAAATACATTGATAATATATTATTTTATTTAAATTACATATATTTTAATATAAAACTATCCTAATGAATTTTATTAAATAATAAATTTATAAACTATAGCTAAATTTAGAAAAATATAATTATTAATTAAACTAAATACTAAATAATTAAAATTAAGTACATTTATTATCTATTTATTATTTTAATATTATAAGTAAAGTCTTTATTTATTTTCGATTTAAAAACAATGTTAAAGGAGTCATGATTAAATTTTGAAACTTAATTTTCACAAAATAAATTATTAATTTATTTTGTTTTAAACTTTAATTAATTCATTTAAATTATTTTACAACAATAATTTTCTCAGAATTAAATTTTATAAAAATTATTACATTAAAAATTTATCTTGTGGCTTAAAGAATATAATTCAAAAATTTAGTTCATATGATTTATTTACTTTGCTTATTATTTTATAAATCAAAGAACAATTTACATTTTTGAATTACGCAAGAAAAATTTTTAATTTAAAATGTGATTGGGATAATCACATCTTTACAATTGCTTTACAATTAATGTCTATAAAATTAATATATATTAAATAATGATATAAAACAAATATGTGTAGCAACATATTTGTATATTTAATAATAATTATTAAATATTAAATTTATATCTCTTTTGTCAATAATAATATTTGAAATAATTTCTTATTCATATATTATTCAATATTTATATATATTATTCATTATAATATGAAATATATTAAATATATTAAATTAAATAGTTAATTTCTTCTAAATATATATAATAAGAATATTATTATATATATAATTTAACTATTCATATTTATTTTTAAAGTTTATATTAAAAATACATAATACTTCTATATATTATAATATATAATATAATGAAATAGTTTTAGTTATTTTAATTATAATTAAATATATATAGTTGATATTATTTATTATATTCATATTTATTATATAATTATATTCTTATATATTTAACTTTATTATTCTTATTTTCATTTTAAGAATTATATAGTTATATTTATTATATTTATTATATATTATACTATACTCCGATATAACATATTTTAAATGTATATTTATTAATAATTAAATTATTATAAAGATTTCTAATAACTACTCTTCCTTATTGTAGTTTTAGAGAAGACCCTTGGTTAATTGGGTTTTTAAATTAAAATATATTAATAAAGGTTAATTAAATATAACGATACTATTAAAAATTAGTAGCACATAAAAGTCCCGCTTATCAATAATGTAAACACGTGATTGTCATATTAAATTAATATCTATATTAATTTATTATCAAAATCTTTATATATTATTTTAATTATAAAATATAATATTTAGCTATATTAGATTCCTATATTTTATTTATATTAAATATTTATATTATTATCTTACTTTATATTATCAATATCAAACTTTTATTATTATTATTTACATATTCATATTAATAATTAATATTTTAATAATTAATTATTTTATATAAATACATGTTTAAATCTTTTGATTAATCCTTTGTAGGATTACTGTAATTTGAATTATAGTAATAATTATATAAAATAATAATGTAATAAAATATTATTAAGATTAAATAAAATTTATATTTTAAATAAAAACTTAATTATAAAATTTATTAATAACAATATGTTTTAAACAAGAGTAAAATTAAATTATTAATTAATTACTATAATTTGGCTTCTTGACCTAATAGTTAAGACCAAATTATCACAAAACTTTAACATTGAAGTTAATAATTATATTAAGTAATAGCACTTAGTATGTGTAAAATAAACTAATAGTTTAGGTCGGTGTGGACAGACTATTATTTATTTTTCACAATTTTATTATATTAACACTATAATTAATTATTAACTAAAACACTAAAACTAAAAACTAATTTAATTTTTTGTTTTATAAAAATTCCTTTATTAATATTTCTTATTTATCAAATTTAACTATACTATAAATCAACAATCACTTAACTGGGTACCGTAGGGTCCTTTACCGGAATGCCTACTAGCAGTTAAGATTTTTAAAATAAATTTTAAAAAAAAATTGTTTTATAAAAAATAACTATTCTAATAATAGCTATAATACGAATTAATAAAATATAAAATCTATACTATCTATACTATACTTTTCTATACTATTTTCCAACTATCGTTCAATAGTTGAAAATTAACTCTTTTTATACTTTTTGAAAATTAAAATTTAAATTGAATAAATTGTAATAAACTAACTAAAATATTATTATATATTTGTAATTACATTTAATAATAAATTACATGAAATTTTATGAATTATTTTAATATAAAAACTATTTAAAACTATCTAATATTTCTAAAATAAATAAACAAAACGACAAGTTTTTGTAACAAACGGAAAAGGCAATTTTTCTTTGATTATTTTAATTTAACTAATTTATGACTAATTATTTTTAATTTAAAAAGTTTCATGATTCAAAGTGAGTAAATTCTCCAAATAATTTAGTCATAAATTTTTGAGAAAATTATTTGAATTAATAATTTGGAATACATTTAAATTTATATTAAAAATTTGGAAAACTTTTTTATCCACAATAATTTACATTACATTACATTTAAATACGTATTCAAATTATTAAATATTTTACAGTATGATTATTACATAAAATGGTACAAGATCTGAAGATTTTATTAATAAAATAATATATTCTAATAATAAGGAAAAATTTAAAATATTATTCTCTAATTCTAAACCTAAATTAATTAATAAACTATTCTAATTTTAGTCTAAACTATCCTAATCAAAAGAATCTAAACTAAATTAAAATAACTTAAACTAATATCCTAATCTAAACTAATCTAATCTAAACTAAACAATTTCTCTAAATCTATTACTATTTCTATAAAATGTTTAATACAACTAATCTATTACTAAACTAATTTTATACTATACTATCTTAATATTATACACTAAACACAAAAGCTATTAATTAAACACTTTTAAAACACTAAATTTAGAAAAAACTATTTAATAAATATTAATTTATTTTAAACTATTTAATTTATTATTTAACTTTTAGAAAATATTAAAAAAATAATATAATAATAAAGTCGTAAGAAAAAAAGGGAGAGAACAAAAGTATTGTGTTACTTTGTTCTTTTTTATACTAATAAAATATTTATTTGATTGGATTAAAAATAAAAATAAAAATTTAATAATAAAAATTTAATAATAAAAATTTAATAATAAAAATTTTATAATAAAAATTTAATAATAAAAATTTAATAATAAAAATATAATAAACTTAAATTTTCTAAATTATTAAAATATTATATAAAAATTTTACAATATTAAATAATATAATTAATACATGATTTTTCAATACATCTAATTATTTTTATTTAACTTTATAATATTCTATAACTAATATTTTAATATTCAATTTTTTTTTATTTATTTATAATTATTAATAATATTTTTTACTTTAATATTTTCTTTAAATAGTTTAATTTTTCTTTATTTAATTGTACCGTAACAAAAATGGTAGACTCGGGGTTGACACGTATGGATTTAAAATCAAGCAGGGGGGACGGGTATTACCCTGCTTTGATTTTAAATTAAAAAATTTCTTTTTATTAAAAAGTATTTATTATTTATTAATATTAAAATTTATTTTTGAAGTACATACATTTAATTTTTAAGAAATATTTACAATATTTATATTTTTTATAAATTTAAAGTATAATTATTTGTTTATAATTTAAGTAATTTTATAGAATTATTGAATTAATTTTATATCAATAACTCATTTTTGTTTTAATTTTTATAAATATGATAATATAATATTCAAATATAATTTAATTAAAAATAATTATAAAATAAATATATAGAAAATAGTTTTACTATTTTCTTTGATATTTTTAAGTTAAATAAATTGTTTTTAAAGATTAATATAATAAATTTAATAATTTTTAATTATTTTAAATAATACTTGTAATTATTTTCAAAAATAAAATAAAATTTTTATAATATTTAATTAATAAATTTGATTATAATAAATAAATTTTTATAATAATATTTAATAATTTTAATAATTTTATAATATTAATAGTTTATAATAATTTTTAGAATAATATTTAATTAATAATTTTAATAATTTTATAATAATTTTTATAATAATATTTAATTAATAGTTTTAATAATTTAGTATCTTAAAAGTATAATTTTAATATTTACAATTGTATTTTAATATATACATATATTTAATAATATAACAATAAAGTAATTAATTAAAATTGATTTACATTATTTACAAGTTAAAATTAATTTATATCAAAATAAATTAAACTTTATTATTAAGTTTAGGTTATCAAGAATATAGGATAGTACGATTTAGTAATGTTAAAAGTTTTTGAGGTAGTAGGTAAGTTTCTTTCTATATCTTTCCTAGTTTGGGTTAAATTGGTCAGGTCAAGATGTTTTTATTATTTATAACAATTTAATTAAATTTAAATAATAAATAACACACACAGAGTTTTATAATTAAGATTTCAATATTTAAGATTTATGTTTATTAGAACTTTATTTAATATATATTTTAATAATAAATTTTAACTAAGATTAATATAAAAAATTATTTATTGTTATAATTAATTTATTAACTTTATGTTAATAGTTTAGAATTTATTAGTTAATTAAAGATTAAAGGTTAATAATCTTACAAATAATTCAAAATATGGAATTTCAAATTTTTTTATACTAAACTAAAATAATAATTAACAATATAATTAAATAATACATTTTAATCTTAATATATTCATGCATGTATATAAACTATATAAAATATAATAATAAAATAATATTGATAAGAATCTTTTTATAAAATAACTATATAACTTATTCATAAAACAATTTAATAATAAACTAATTTAATAATAAAATATAAAATAAAATAAAATATTAAAACTAATTAAAAATTCTCTTTCGGAAATCTTTAGAATGATAAAGAATTCCTTAGAATCTTTTAGAAATAATTGAATAAAATATATAATAATAAAATATATAAAACTTATAAAACTTATTTAAAATATTATAAAACTATTACTAATAACTAATTCTGTATTTTTTTATTAATAATAAAAATTAATAATATAATTTACAAGTTAAGAGATTTATCTCGTATAAATTTCTTAATTAATAATTTAGGGTCTTAATTAAATAATTAAATTATATTTTTATATTTAAATATCTTTAAAGTCCAATATCTCGTTATCTAGTTGTCCAATAAGGTTGATTTTAACATATGTTGTAGTTCTCGACCGTAGCTTTCCAATGGATATAATTTTAGCGGGAATATCAATATAATATCTCCATTATTTGTTGAGTTATCATTGCTTTTCTTCATGTTATTTTTTCCAAATTCTTAAGGGTTAAATTAAATTAAATTATCTTTAATAAATAAGTCCAAACCCTTTGGTTTCTAATTCTTTAATGTTTCTAATATTTATTTTTATAATTAAAATTGAATTAAAATAATTTTTTGTCAATAACTAAATTAAATTTCAATTGATCTAATAGTGAATTTTAACTTCAAATCCACTAGTATTCGTGACAAGTAATGTTAAGATTATATTTGGTTTTAATATAACTTGGTTGGAATGCTTTAAACTAATAACTTCTTTATAATAATTAAATTTTATTTTATCAGTGTTCTTATAGTATTTTATTATATTTTTATTTTATAATTTTATTTGATTTTATTTAATAATATTTTTTAATGAATGAAGTTATCAGATTATTAAAATATTAATAATCTTACGAAGATTACAACAGTTTATTCACTATTCTTTTATACATAAAAAATAAACAATTAAAAAGTTATATAAAATAATAAACAATAGTTTAAAAAGTTAGATAAAAATAAATAAAAAATAAACAATTAATTATACTTTAAAAAGTATAAATTATATTCAACAATTTTATTATTATTATTATTATTATTATTTAATAATAATAAATAATATATATTTATATTGTAAAAGGATTTTGAGGCGTATGGTCATACTAAATAATGATTAATTTGTTATGGTAATGAGGCTTATATAGCTCATCGAGTTATATCCTTTACAAGTAAAGAATTATTAATAATAAAATAAAGGTTATTAATTCATTCTTTACAAAAAATGCTATGGTTCGGGTTTTATTAGAAATTTTATTAATTATTTATTTTTAATATTTTTCTGTCTACATTTTAATTATTGAAAAACTTCACTTATTTATACTTTTTGAAAAAAACATAAATAAGTAAAGCCTTTCTACATTTTATTATCATATAAAAAAATGTAAAGACTTCTATCAGAAACAGATTACAAATAACAAATTTTAACACCAAAATAAAAAAGAACACGTAATAAAAATTCGTTTTTTTAAATAAAATAATCTTTATTAATTAAAAAAAATTAAATCTCTTTTTTGTTATTAACTATCATATAGTCAATAACTAATACATCGATTTAATTATAGAAATTTACATGTATTTATATTTTTTCATTATTACATTATAATATATTATTTCTATCTAATTTGCATATATTACTATTTATTTATAAGCAAAATATTTATTAATAATTTTATTAAATAATAATTAACTAAACTAAACAATAATTAATTCAATAAACTTTCAACTTATTTACAATAATAATTAAATTCAATAACAACTCATTTATTATATATTTATTATATAAATATTATTAATACTAATGTTTATATATTTACAATTCAAAACTATTTTTATAAACTATTTAAACTAATTTTAACTATTTAAAACTATTCCGAAATTAATTTTAAAGTATTTTAAACTAACTAAACTAAATTAACTAAGTTAAATAGAATAACTATTTTAAATAAACTAAACTAAATTAACTAACTTAAATAAATTATTTAGATTAAAGTTATTATCCAAAATTATTTAAATAATAATTTTTCCTTTATGAAAAGTTTACATAAATTTATAATTAATTTTCATATACGTAAATCATAAATTTATGTAATTTTATTACATTAATTAATTATGTAATAATTAATTATTAAAGATTTTATTAAATCTTTACAAAAAAAATAATTTACTATTACTAATTACTTAAAATTTTATATTAATTTAAATTAACTAATTCATAAGTATTTTTATTTTAATAAATTTTGTTTATATAATTTTATATTATTTTTCATATACTAAAACTAAATTATTTAATGTATACGAAAAGTAACAAACAAAATTTAAAAAGATTTTACAGAAAAATAAAGTTATTTTAATCAAGAATGTTAATATAATATTCTTATATTTTATATAAAATAAATTTAAAAACTATAATATATTTAATATTTATTATTAATCAATTAAGATTTGATTTTATTTGTGAGGAATAAAAATATTAAATAATCAATTTAAAAATAAAATAAAATACTAAAAAGAATACAATTTTAATATTGATATAATATAATAATAATATAATAATATATTTGAAAATAAAAATAAAATATTAATATTGATAATAAACACTTTAATAAAATAATAAAATTTAAGGTTAAATTATAGATATTGATATTAATAATAAAAATATAGAATTATTGTTAATATTTAAGAAACTTTTAATAAAAATGAAAAAAATATATTTATAAAATAATTTAATATAGTAAGGTAATATTAAGTAAAGAATAATATAATGGATTCTAAAGTAAGTTGAAATTCTAATTAATAATCCATTATATGTTCGTTCTTTACCAAAAATGATACGGGCTGGGGTTGAAACACTAAGATATTCAAAACAAAAAAAATAAATATTAACACATAACTATAAAAATAAATTTGGAAACAAGAAAAAAATTAAATTTTAAAATATCCTTTATTTAAATTTAAAATTAAAATTATTTGTTCCAAGTACTAAAAAGAAAGAAATTTATTCTTCTTTTTATACTTTATTTAAATACATTTTATTATTCATTAATATATTCTTTATAAAAAAAAACTATTATTTTATTTTAATTTTTAACTATTATTTTAAATTATTTTTTTAAAAAAAAATAACATTTATTAAATTAAAATATAAAAATTAATTTAGAGATTGTATCACGAAGGGCATTCCGGGAGGTAGCTTCTTCTTGATATTGTTTTTCAGAGAGAGAATTATACAGAATTGATATTTTCTGTATTTTAGATCTTTTTTACTATTGAAATTCTGTATTTTAGTTCATTTTTATTTTTAATAAAGATTTAATTTATTTTTGATTTTTGATTTATTTTTAGTTTATTTCAAAGGTTTAGAAAATATTATACAGAAACTTATAATTCTGTATTTTATATCAAATATTTATTGAAATAGGTTTTTATTATTCTTAATATAAAAATAAGAATTAGTAATGATTTAAATATTATATAATTTTTAATAAGAATATTTAATAATAATTTTTATTATATTTAATATTAATAAAGGAATTTATAAGAATATTTAATAATAATTTTTATTATATTTAATATTAATAAAAGAAATTTATAAGAATATTTAATAATAATTTTTATTAAATTTGATATTAATAAAAGAAAATTTAATAATAATTTTTACTATATTTAATATTAATAAAAGAAATTTATAAGAATATTTAATAATAATTTCTATTAGATTTGATATTAATAAAATATTTTAATAATAAGATTTAATAATAGTTTTTATTTTATTATTATTATGAGTATTTAATAGGAAATACAAGGTATTTAGTGACACCCCGTATCAAAAAATGAATTATACCTGATATTCTTAATCTACAAAAATTAAATTTTGTAGAAGTGAATAAGAGGATAAATACTGAATAAAATAGATTTTAGAAATTTAAAAAAAATAAATATGTTTAATTATTAAACACAAAAATGTTTTATTAAAAAAATTTTATTTTTATTTTAATATTAATCTTTATTTATTTAATAATTAATTTTGTTTAAATTAATAAAATAATTGTTAAAACTAATAAAATAATAAAATGAAATATTTATTATTTATACTAATTTATTTTAAATTTTAATAATAAAATTGATTATTAACAACTAATAAAATATATATAATAATTTATTAAATAATTAATAATCATACTTTTTGATTATTAAAACTAATAAAATATTTATAATAATTTATTAAATAATTAATAATAAAGAATAATTTATAAGAAATATTTACATGTTTTTATATTTTTCTTTGATTTTAAACTATTTACATTAAAAATAATAAAATTAATAAAAGAGAAATAAAGAATAATTTATTATTATATTAAACAATATTTACAATTAAAATATTAATAAAGATGAGTTTTAAAATGTGATTTTAATTACAATTTGTTTATAAAAGTTGAGTTATAAAATAAATAAAATAATCATTATTTTAAATAAAAGTAACTTAAAAATTATTTAACTATTTAATTTTAATTTTAAGATGTTTATAAATTTGTTTATTTGTTATTTATAATTTATTAAATTTGTTTATTATTTTGTTTATTTGTAGTTTTAGAAAAATATTATTTATTAATTTATTTTAGTTTTTAATTAAAATTATTAATGATTAATTAATTTATTATTATTTTATTTTAATTATTTTTATTTAATTAAATTTTCTTTAATATAGATTTAATTTTTTTTAGAATGGACTAATTTTGGGTTAAGTTAGACAAGAATTTGTTCTTTATTATTTATTTTAATTTAATAATTTTGTTATTTATCAAAATGTAATAATTTCTATAAATTATAGAAATTATTATTTATAATTAATATTAACTAAACTATTAATATTAAATAAAAATTAAAACAAAAATTAAAATAAAAATAAGAATTTAATACTTATCTTTAAAATAGAGTTTATTATAAGAAATATAATAGACCTTGAATATGAAAAGAGAAAATAAAATATGTTTTTTTAAAAGAACTTTATTAATCTATTTGATTATTAAATATTTTATTATTTTTTTTTGATAAATTTTAAAATAACTATTTTATATTAATTGAAATCTTAATGTCATTTATTGTTATTATATTTTTCTTAAAATAATAACTCTTGATTTTCTAAAGACGAAAATCAACAGCTATTTATATTTTTACAAAAGTAAATGTATTTTTCTAATCTTAACAATGATTCTTTCCAGAAAAAGATTAGAAGAAAAAACTGGAAAGATTTTTGATCAATAATCTATACTTATTGATCATCGTGTTATTAAATAAAGCCAATTATAATTAATCGGAAAAACTTTAATAACCGATTTTAATAACTAAAAGAATTAAAAAGAAAAAAGGATAAAAAAGAGAAGGATAAAATAATGCAGAAATTTTATTAAATACATTTTTTCTATGAAATAATACAGAAGTTATATTAAATACTTTTTTTCATATAACAATTAATACATTAATTGGTATAATTGTTTTTAAATGAAATAATTTTTTTTTAAAGAATAATAATTATGAAATAATTATTAATTAATACGAAATAGAAATAAATTATAAAAATTTATATCAATTTCTTACACAAAATGTTAAGGTTTTAGAGAATTAAATAAAAATAAAAGTAAAAGACACACAAATTTTATTTATTTATTTATTATTTTATTTATTAATTTTATTAAATTTATTTGATGATTTTTAAAAATTGGTAGCAAAATTTACAACTATTTATACTTTTTTTCAAGGCATAAAAGTTGTTCTTGCCACTAAATTACATTTTATTTATTTATTTTTTTTTATAAAAACTATTAAATTTAAATTGAATTTTATAATCAGTTATATAAAATTTAATTATAACAATATAAATAAAATACATTTATAATATTAATAAAACATTTTTTTTTTTTTTTTTAAAATATCTAAAATATTACTAATAAGAATTTATTTAATTGGCTATAATTTTTATTACAATCTGTTAAAATATTCAAATAAAAAAAAAATACTATTCTAATATAAAGGTTTTTAATAAAATAAAATATTTTTCAATATAAAATAAAACATTTCGATATAAAATTTTATAATAAAAGTTAAAATATAATTTATAAATTTTTAATTATCAATATATAAAAATATTATTAATACAAATTTTCATTATTAATAAAAAAATAAAAAAATAAGATTTATTATTAATATTGCTAATATAAGTTTTAAATATATAAAAATATTACTATTAATAAGATTTAATATAAAAATATAAAGTTTAATAATTTTTGATTTAATTTTTGATCTTTGGATTTAAAAATTTATTAAAGTACAAAAATAATAATGTACACATAATGTATTAGAAATAAATCGTAGATTTAATTAAGAATGCATTATTTAGTACATTCTTATCAAAAATGGTAGACTCGGGGTTGATTCTTATGAATTTAAAATCAAGCAGGGGGGACGGGTGTTACCCTGCTTTGATTTTAACAAATAAAATTCTTTTTATTAAATAGTATTTATTATTTATTAATATAAAATTTTATTTTTGAAGTACACATATTTAATTTTTAAGAAATATTTACAATATTTATATTTTTTTATAAATTTAAAGTATAATTAGTTGTTTATAATTTAAGTAATTTTATAGAATTATTGAATTAATTTTATATCAATAATTCATTTTTGTTTTAATTTTTATAAATATAATAATATAATATTCAAATATAATTTAATTAAAAATAATTATAAAATAAATATATAGAAAATAGTTTTACTATTTTCTTTGATATTTTTAAGTTAAATAAATTGTTTTTAAAGATTAATATAATAAATTTAATAATCTTTAATTATTTTAAATAATACTTGTAATTATTTTCAAAAATAAAATAAAATTTTTATAATATTTAATTAATAAATTTGTTAATATTTAAATAATAAATTTTTATAATAAGTAATAATTTTTAATAATAATTTTTAATAATAAATTTAATTAATTATCTTAATAATTTTATAATAATATTTAATAGTTATAATAAATAAATTTTTATAATAATATTTAATAATTTATAATAATTTTTAGAATAATATTTAATTAATAATTTTAATAATTTTATAATAATTTTTATAATAATATTTAATTAATAATTTTAATAATTTAGTATCTTAAAAGTATAATTTTAATATTTACAATTGTATTTTAATATATACATATATTTAATAATATAACAATAAAGTAATTAATTAAAATTGATTTACATTATTTACAAGTTAAAATTAATTTATATCAAAATAAATTAAATTTTATAATTAAGTTTAGGTTATCAAGAATATAGGAAAGTACAATTTAGTAATGTTAAATTTTAAATGAGTGTTTAGGTATGATTCTTGCTATATCTTTCCTAGTTTTGGGTTAAATTGGTCAGGTCAAGATGTTTTTATTAATTATAACAATTAATTAAATTTAAATAATAAATAGCACACACAGAGTTTTATAATTAAGATTTCAATATTTAAGATTTATGTTTATTAGAACTTTATTTAATATATATTTTAATAATAAAATTAACTAAGATTAATACAAAGAATTATTTATTATTATAATTAATTCATTAGCTTTATATTAGAATTTATAGTTTTAAAGTTAAAGGTTACTAAGTTAATAATTTTACAAAGAATTCAAAATATAGAATTTCAAATCCTTTTTATACTAAACTAAAATAATAATTAACAATATAATTAAATAATACATTTTAATCTTAATATATTCATACATGTATATAAACTATATAAAATATAATAATAAAATAATATTGATAAGAATCTTTTAATAAAATAACTATATAACTTATTATTCATAAAACAATTTAATAATAAAACTAATTTAATAATAAAATATAAAATAAAATAAAATATTAAAACTAATTAAAAATTCTCTTTCGGAAATCTTTAGAATGATAAAGAATTCCTTAGAATCTTTTAGAAATAATTGAATAAAATATATAATAATAAAATATATAAAACTTATAAAACTTATTTAAAATATTATAAAACTATTACTAATAACTAATTCTGTATTTTTCAATTAATAATAAAAATTAATAATTTCCAAGTTAAGAGATTTATCTCGTATAAATTTCTTAATTAATAATTTAGGGTCTTAATTAAATAATTAAATTATATTTTTATATTTAAATATCTTTAAAGTCCAATATCTCGTTATCTAGTTGTCCAATAAGGTTGATTTTAACATATGTTGTAGTTCTCGACCGTAGCTTTCCAATGGATATAATTTTAGCGGGAATATCAATATTATATCTCCATTATTTGTTGAGTTATCATTGCTTTTCTTCATGTTATTTTTTCCAAATTCTTAAGGGTTAAATTAAATTAAATTATCTTTAATAAATAAGTCCAAACCCTTTGGTTTCTAATTCTTTAATGTTTCTAATATTTATTTTTATAATTAAAATTGAATTAAAATAAATTTTGTCAATAACTAAATTAAATTTCAATTGATCTAATAGTGAATTTTAACTTCAAATCCACTAGTATTTATGACAAGTAAAGAATTATTAATAATAAAATAAAGATTATTAATTCATTCTTTATCAAAATGTAAAGAATTATAATTATTTTTCAAAATAATTATTATTTTTTATTAAAAAATTAATATTTAAAGTTTATTATTTTATAAAATTTAATGAATAATTTTATTAATTATGTCACATAGTAATTATTAATTAATGTTATTATTTTAAAATATATTTACATTAAATTAAATTATCAATAGTTAATATATTAAATTATAATAATGTATTATTGTATTAAAATAATGATAAATTCTATTTAATTAAGAAAAATTAAATTGTATTAAAATGATAATTTTATTTAATCAAGAAATAATTAAATTATATTATTTCTTGGACTTTTAATTAAGAAAATTAAAAGAATTAATTATTTAATTATACTTGTGATTAAATATTAATAAAATTAATATATAATTAGTTAATAAGTTTTCTCCCTTATTCGGGTTTTTTTATTAACTAAAGATTGATTAAACACCAATCGAGATCTATCTAGTTTTTTCTTCTAATCTTTTTCTAGATAGAGATAATTTTCCAAGATTAGAAATCAAATTAATATAAATAGGACTCTTGATTCTTCTAAAAATAATCAAGAGTTATTATTATAAGAAATTATAATAATTAACACAAATATTTTAAAATTATTTTTAATAAAAAATTTTTATAATAAAATAATTTCTAAAATACTCTTAACCTACTTTTAGTGTTGTTTATTATAATCTTATAATAAACTCTAAGATTTAAAATTTTCGTTTTCAAATTTTTATATTATATTTTTTAATTTTATCTCAATTAATAATATTTTTTATTATTAATTGTAGAAAGAATTAATTATTAATATAATTAAATATTTTTAATTAATTCTTTACACATAAATGTAAGAAATTTAGATAAATTTATTATAAAATTTATCTATATTTCTTATTTAATACATTAATTTAATACATTAAATTATTGTATTTATTTTAACCAATAATATTTAATTATTAATTTATATATATTTGATTCTATTGAGTTCTCTTCGAGAAATCAAGAGTTATTATTTTAGAATTTTTATAATAAATAATAATTCAAATAAAATAATTAATTAATAAACAAAATCCTTTTTTAATAAAACATATTTTATAAATATTTGTGTCTTTTATTCCTTTTGTGTTATTGTTTATTATAAACTTTTTATAATAAACTCTATCTTATATTTAAGTTAAGTACAATTATTTATTTATATTATTTTATATTTATTTAATTATATTTAATTTTATTTTCTCAAATTAATGTTAATTAGTAATAATTAGTGTTAATTTGTAGTTAAGAAATTATTTATAATTAATTTTATAAGTAATTTCTTACACAAAAATGGTAGACTCGGGGTTGATTCGTATGGACTTAAAATCAAGCAGGGGGGACGGGTATTACCCTGCTTTGATTTTAAATAAAAAAGAAATTCTTTTTATTAAAAGTTATTTTATTATTTATTAATATTAAAATTTTATTATTTTAAAGTACATACATTTAATTTTTAAGAAATTGTTACAATATTTTTTTATAAATTTAAAGTATAATTATTTGTTTATAATTTAAGTAATTTTATAGAATTATTGAATTAATTTTATATCAATAATTCATTTTTGTTTTAATTTTTATAAATATAATAATATAATATTCAAATATAATTTAATTAAAAATAATTATAAAATAAATATATAGAAAATAGTTTTACTATTTTCTTTGATATTTTTAAGTTAAATAAATTGTTTTTAAAGATTAATATAATAAATTTAATAATCTTTAATTATTTTAAATAATACTTGTAATTATTTTCAAAAATATAATAAAATTTTTATAATATTTAATTAATAAATTTGATAATATTTAAATAATAATTTTTATAATAAGTAATAATTTTTAATAATAATTTTTAATAATAATTTTTAATAATAAATTTAATTAATAATCTTAATAATTTTATAATAATATTTAATAGTTATAAATAAATTTTTATAATAATATTTAATAATTTTAATAATTTTATAATATTAATAATTTATAATAATTTTTAGAATAATATTTAATTAATAATTTTAATAATTTTATAATAATTTTTATAATAATATTTAATTAATAGTTTTAATAATTTAGTATCTTAAAAGTATAATTTTAATATTTACAATTGTATTTTAATATATACATATATTTAATAATATAACAATAAAGTAATTAATTAAAATTGATTTACATTATTTACAAGTTAAAATTAATTTATATCAAAATAAATTAAATTTTATTATTAAGTCTAGGCTATCAAGAATATAGGAAAGTACAATTTAGTAATGTCAAAGCTTTGTGATAATTTGGTCTTAACGATTAGGTCAAGATGCCAAATTATAGTAATTAATTAATAATTTAATTTTACTCTTATTTAAAACATATTATTATTAGTAAATTTTATAATTAAGTTTTTTATTTGAAATATAAATTTTATTTAATCTTAATAATATTTTATTACATTAGTATTTTATATAATTATTACTATAATTTAAATTTCAATAATCCTACAAAGGATTAATCAAAAGATTTAAACATGTATTTATATAAAATAATTAATTATCAAAATATTAATTATTAATATGAATATGTAAATAATAATAATAAAAGTTTGATATTGATAATACAAAATAAGATAATAATATAAATATTTAATATAAATAAAATATAAGAATCTAATATAGCTAAATATTATATTTTATAATTAAAATATAATATGTAGAAATTAATTTAATATGACAATCACGTGTTTACATTATTTAATATATATTAATTTCAATATGTAAATAATATTTAGTCAATTAGTTGGCCTAGACTATTTCCTAAATATTTTAATAATAATTATTATATTTTTAATTATTAATATTGAAATTCAAATAACTGAATTATTGAAATTGAAATTGAAATTCAGTTATTATCTTAACAAGTAAAGAATTATTAATAATAAAATAAAGGTTATTAATTCATTCTTTACCAAAATGTAAGAAATTTAGATAAATTTATTATAAAATTTATCTATCTTTCTTATTTAATACATTAATTTAATACATTAAATTATTGTATTTATTTTAACCAATAATATTTATTTATTAATTTATATATATTTGATTCTCTTGAGTTCTCTTCGAGAAATCAAGAGTTATTATTTTAGAATTTTTATAATAAATAATAATTCAAATAAAATAATTAATTAATAAACAAAACCCTTTTTAATAAAACATATTTTATAAATATTTGTGTGTTTTATTCCTTTTGTGTTATTGTTTATTATAAACTTTTTATAATAAACTCTATCTTATATTTAAGTTAAGTATAATTATTTATTTATATTATTTTATATTTATTTAATTATATTTAATTTTATTTTCTCAAATTAATGTTAATTAGTAATAATTAATGTTAATTTGTAGTTAAGAAATTATTTATAATTAATTTTATAAGTAATTTCTTACACAAAATATAAGAAATTTAGATAAATTTATTATAAAATTTATCTAAATTTCTTATTTAATACATTAATTTAATACATTAAATTTTTGTATTTATTTTAACCAATAATATTTAATTATTAATTTATATATATTTGATTCTCTTGAGTTCTCTTCGAGAAATCAAAGTTATTATTTTAGAATTTTTATAATAAATAATAATTCAAATAAAATAATTAATTAATAAAACAAAACCCTTTTAATAAAACATTTTTTATAAATATTTGTGTCTTTTATTCCTTTTGTGTTATTGTTTATTATAAACTTTTTATAATAAACTCTATCTTATATTTAAGTTAAGTATAATTATTTATTTATATTATTTTATATTTATTTAATTATATTTAATTTTATTTTCTCAAATTAATGTTAATTAGTAATAATTAATGTTAATTTGTAATTAAGAAATTATTTATAATTAATTTTATAAGTAATTTCTTACACAAAATTGTAAGAAATAATAATTATTTACCAATAAATAATTATTATTTCTTACTCTTTATAATTATTGATAATAATTATAAATTTATTTAAATTATAATTAATTCATACATTGAGATATTATTATCAAATTTATTATAATTGTAATTATTTATACACTTAAATAATATTAGAAAATTTATTTAAATAATTATTATATGTACACTTATTAATATTATTAATTTTATTTAGTTATTCATTTAATTATCAAGTTAATGTAAACATTAGTTTTATTTATTTTTTACATTGTACATTTAAAAGAACAATTAATAAGTTTCTGTATTTTTTATAATTCTGTATTCTAGTTTAAAGATAGTTTTATGTTAATAAGTTTAGATTAGATTTTAAAAATAATATTTAGAAAAATAGAACAATTTAGATCATTCCGGTTATTATTGATTTTTCCTTTTATTTGATGATCTAAATTAAAATTTAGGAAATCGATATATTAAGGCTTTATCCAAATATAAAATAATATATTTGGTTTTACTTAATATATACGATGATCGATATGAATAGAATATCGACCAAAAAAATTATCTAGTTTTTTCTTCTAATCTTTTTCTAGATAAGATATTTTTTAAGATTAGAAAACCCTTTTTATTTAACCTTATTTCCATAAAAAAATATAAATAAGGTTCTTGATTTCCCTTTAAGAAATCAAGAGTTATTATTATAAAAATATAGGTATAATAATAACAATTTTATATTTTAAACTTTAATAAATTAATAAAACATTTTATTCAAAAACATATTTTTTAAAACCAAATTTATCCAAATATTCCTTCTTTTACTTTTTGTGTTGTTATTATAATTAATTTTATAATAAACTCTCTTTTTAGGTAAAATTTTTATTTTTATTTTATTTCTCAATGAATTAGTCATTAAGTCAATAATCATATTTAGTAATAGAACTTAGTATGATTATTACAAAAATTGGTAGACTCGGGGTTGATTCTTATGAATTTAAAATCAAGCAGGGGGGACAGGTGTTACCCTGCTTTGATTTTAACAAATAAAATTCTTTTTATTAAATAGTATTTATTATTTATTAATATAAAATTTTATTTTTGAAGTACACATATTTAATTTTTAAGAAATATTTACAATATTTATATTTTTTTATAAATTTAAAGTATAATTAGTTGTTTATAATTTAAGTAATTTTATAGAATTATTGAATTAATTTTATATCAATAATTCATTTTTGTTTTAATTTTTATAAATATAATAATATAATATTCAAATATAATTTAATTAAAAATAATTATAAAATAAATATATAGAAAATAGTTTTTACTATTTTCTTTGATATTTTTAAGTTAAATAAATTGTTTTTAAAGATTAATATAATAAATTTAATAATCTTTAATTATTTTAAATAATACTTGTAATTATTTTCAAAAATAAAATAAAATTTTTATAATATTTAATTAATAAATTTGATAATATTTAAATAATAATTTTTATAGTAAGTAATAATTTTTAATAATAATTTTTAATAATAAATTTAATTAATAATCTTAATAATTTTATAATAATATTTAATAGTTATAATAAATAAATTTTTATAATAATATTTAATAATTTTAATAATTTTATAATATTAATAGTTTATAATAATTTTTATAATAATATTTAATTAATAATTTTAATAATTTTATAATTTTTATAATAATATTTAATTAATAGTTTTAATAATTTAGTATCTTAAAAGTATAATTTTAATATTTACAATTGTATTTTAATATATATATATAATTAATAATATAACAATAAAGTAATTAATTAAAATTTATTTATATTATTTACAAGTTAAAATTAATTTATATCAAAATAAATTAAATTTTATTATTAAGTTTAGGTTATCAAGAATATAGGAAAGTACAATTTAGTAAAGAATTATTAATAATAAAATAAAGGTTATTAATTCATTCTTTACCAAAATTGATACGTATCTTTTATATTTAAAGATGTATCTAAATAATTTTATTTGTTTGGACGTTTTCAGAAGGGAATTATTAACAAAATAATATATTCTAATAAATATAATAATAACACATAATGTATAAATATAAATATATAATTTAAATGTAAAGATTTGTCTTTATTTATTTATTCTTATTTCTTTATTTATTTTTATTACATTATTCTCAATGTTTACAAAAATATAAAAAACAAGTTATATATTTATTATTATCTTTCTCACTAGCTATCTAATTATACACTTAATAATTAATATTTATTACTCTATAAACTATTATATTTTCTACTAATAGACCTGTTATTTTGAAGTATCTTTATTATATATTTCCTATATTATAGCAAAGAACTCTTCGTTTAATTATTAATGAATTATCAAAATATGTATCTAACTATTTAGTCTTATTTAATTATCTACCAATCATTATTAATTTTTAATTTATTACTTTAACTAATTTCTAAAACTATTTCTAATAATGTTTTTAGTGTGGTATCATATCAAAAAGTAAGAATCTATAATTATTTTTAACAAAATAATTATATTTTCTTAGTTAAGTTATAATTAATATAACTTTTATTTAACTCATATTTCATTTATACATCTAATTATAATTAATAATTTAATTAATTATATATTAAAATTTTATTTAGTTTAATATTAAAAATTTATTTAATTAAATAATTTTTATACATTTAAAATAATATTAAATTTATTTAATTATTCACTTAATTATTAAATTTATTAGTTTTAGTTTTCTCTCACATATTAAATCATAAACTAAAATACTATTCTGTATTCTATCATGTATTCCGTATTGTATTAATCATGTATTTTATTATTAATGTATTGTTTTATATTTTTTATGTAAAGTTCTATAAAATAGAACTAAATAGATTAAATTTTAAATTTTATGATCAAAATAATTTTCATTATTTTATTCTTTTATTTTCGATCATTATATTAGATTATGTAATCGGTTAATTAAGGTTTTTCCAATTACTTCTTAAAAGTAATCGGTTAATTAAGGTTTTTCCAATTACTTCTTAAAAGTAATCGGTTAATTAAGGTTTTTCCAATTACTTCTTAAAAGTAATCGGTTAATTAAGGTTTTTCCAATTACTTCTTAAAAGTAATCGGTTAATTAAGGTTTTTCCAATTACTTCTTAAAAGTAATCGGTTTTACTTAATTAACGCGATGATCGATATGGATAGAATATCGATCAAAAAACTTATCTAGGTTTTTCTTCTATTCTTTTCCTAGATAAGAGATTTGTTAAGATTAGAACCCCTTTTGATTTTAACTTATTTTGACAAAAAAGTATAAATAAGGCTCTTAAGTTCTCTTTGAGAAATCAAGAGTTATTATTATAACAATTATAATATAATAATAATAACAATAGTTTTAACATTTAAAATTTCTAATAAATAATAAAACAAATTATTTTAATAAAACAAATTTTATAATTAAAACTTTTCTTTATCAATTTTAGTGTTTCGTCTATTATAATTCGTTATAATAAACTCGAAAATTAGAAAGAACCATAGGTAAGTATGATTCTTTTCTAAACCTTTAATATTAGCAGTTAGAGCTAATATTAATGATTAATAATTTAATTATAATTTTTTAATTAAATTATTACACAAAATTGTAAGAAATTACTTATAAAATTAATTATAAATAATTTCTTAACTACAAATTAACATAAATTATTACTAATTAACATTAATTTGAGAAAATAAAATTAAATATAATTAAATAAATATAAAATAATATAAATAAATAATTATACTTAACTTAAATATAAGATAGAGTTTATTATAGAAAGTTTATAATAAACAATAACCCAAAAGGAATAAAAGACACAAATATTTATAAAATATGTTTTATTAAAAGGGTTTTGTTTTATTAATTAATTATTTTATTTGAATTATTATTTATTATAAAAATTCTAAAATAATAACTCTTGATTTCTCGAAGAGAACTCAATAGAATCAAATATATATAAATTAATAAATAAATATTATTGGTTAAAATAAATACAATAATTTAATGTATTAAATTAATGTATTAAATAAGAAAGATAGATAAATTTTATAATAAATTTATCTAAATTTCTTACATTTTGTGTAAGAAATTACTTATAAAATTAATTATAAATAATTTCTTAACTACAAATTAACATTAATTATTACTAATTAACATTAATTTGAGAAAATAAAATTAAATATAATTAAATAAATATAAAATAATATAAATAAATAATTATACTTAACTTAAATATAAGATAGAGTTTATTATAAAAAGTTTATAATAAACAATAACACAAAAGGAATAAAAGACACAAATATTTATGAAATATGTTTTATTAAAAGGGTTTTGTTTTATTAATTAATTATTTTATTTGAATTATTATTTATTATACAAATTCTAAAATAATAACTCATGATTTCTCGAAGAGAACTCAAGAGAATCAAATATATATAAATTAATAATTAAATATTATTGGTTAAAATAAATACAATAATTTAATGTATTAAATTAATGTATTAAATAAGAAAGATAGATAAATTTTATAATAAATTTATCTAAATTTCTTACATTGCTCCCTTTACTTAATGAATTTGTATAAATTCATTATTATAAAGGAAGTAGTAAATTTAAAATAAAAATTATATTAACCAAAAATATAAAATTATATAATTTATTGAAAGTTTTGCTAACCTTAACTTTTTAACATCTAGAGAAAAGATTAGCGGAAAAACTCTAGATGAATCAATATTAAGTAAAACCAATTAACTTGGGAAAACCTTAATATTGTTTTCTAACTAATATATAAATATAAGTGAATAAATAATTATAAATTAAATAAAATAAATATAATTATTAAGTGTATAAATAAATATAAAATTAAATAAAATGACTATATTATTAAATGAATAAATAAATATTAAATTAAATAAATTATAATAACTAAGAAATGTAAATAAATTATTAATAAATTTATTTGTATTTCTTACATTGCTCCTTTTCATTTGAATTGTTCAATGAAAGAAGAACAATTTAAGAAATAATAAATTAAGAAATATTAAAAAGAAATAAAATTTAAATAAAATTAAAATAAATATTTAATTGCAATTTCAATTTAAAAAATTGAAATTTAAATTTTGAATTAAAATTTATTTTAAATAAATAATTAAATGAACAATAATTTATAAATTTATATTATATTTTATATATATTTTGTATTAATAAATAAATAAATAATAATAATAATAATTAATTTTACAATATATATATATATTGTATATTATTCATTAAATGAATAAAAATAATAATAATAATTTGAATTTTAAATTATATGAATATGATATATAATTTTTCATATATATTAAATAAATAAATAATAATAATAATTTATAATTTTATATTATAATTATCTTTATATTATTCATTAGATGAATAAGTAATAATTTAAATTATACATATGTATTATTTATTAAATAAATAAATAATAATATTTTATAATTTTTTTTTTTTTTTTTTTTTTATATTATATTTTATATGTATAATTATACAACAAATAAATAAATATAATTTATAATTTAATTATTACACAGTAAATAAATTAAAGTTCATATTTTTAGTTTATTTACTTTATATAATATTTATTTTTATTATTCAATAAGCAAATGAATAATATTAATTTATAATTTTATATTATAAATATTATATATATCTACTTAAATAAATAAATAATAATTTAAAATTTTATAATTTTTATATTATATTTTATTTATAATTTTTTTTTAGTGTATAAATTTATACACAAATATGAGAATTACTCTCATAATATTACATGTAGAAATTAAATATATAATTAATAATTAATTATTTTATTATTTTATAATTATATATTAGTAAATAAATTAAATAATTAAATTTTATAATTTTGTCAACAAATAAACCATAATAAATGGTTTAACAGAAAGCATTATTATTCAATCTAAATTGAACGGCTTCTGCTATTGGTGTTAGTGTTACACCTGTTGACTATTCTACATGTTAAATTATTATTTATTTATAATTATTTTATTTATTTATTTATTACTTACTATTTGTTATTTATTTATTTATTTATTTATTATTTATTTATATTATCATTATTATAATTATTATTATTATATTATTATTATTATTAAAATTATTTATTATTTGAAATTATTTAATTATTAAAAATAAAAATTTCAAATACTTATCTTTTTTAAATTATTTATTTATTTATTTAATTTATTTTGTTTATTTTTGTTTTCTTGTTTTTTATTTTTGTTTTGTTTTTGTTTTTTGTTTTTTGTTTTTGTTTTTGTTTTTGTTTTTGTTTGTTTGTTGCTTATTTTATTTCATTTTATTTTTTTTTTTTTTTTTTTTTTTTTTTAATAAAAAAAATATATATATATAATGTATATAATGTATATAATGTATATAATGTTATATATAAAAACAATTATATAATATTAAAATATAATATAAATATAATATTATAATAGATAAACATGTTATATAAAATAAAATAAAGTAAAATAGTTAATATTTAATATTGTTAATTTTTATGAAATTTATAAAGACTTATTTTTAAAAGTAAATAAGCAAAGTAATCAGAATAAGTGTTGTCATATTATTTTAAAGTTATAATGTTTAATATATATAATAATAAAGAATTGTTAGTCAATGTAATAATAAATTAAACAAAATAAATAATATATATATGACATAAACAAACATAAACAATGAAAAGAAAAATAAAAAATAAACAAAAAAAATTTATAAATTTAAATTGAGAGAAAGAAAAAATTTCGTAAATAATATAAAATGAATTTATTTAATTTAATTATTCCATTATAATTATAATTATTATTTTTTGTTATATTCATATTAAATTATTTATAAAATATTTTCTTCCTAAAAAGAAGAGTTATTATTGTAAGAAATTACTTATAAAATTAATTATAAATAATTTCTTAACTACAAATTAACATTAATTATTACTAATTAACATTAATTTGAGAAAATAAAATTAAATATAATTAAATAAATATAAAATAATATAAATAAATAATTATACTTAACTTAAATATAAGATAGAGTTTATTATAGAAAGTTTATAATAAACAATAACACAAAATTCTAAAATAATAACTCTTCATTTCTCGAAGAGAACTTAAGAGAATCAAATATATATAAATTAATAAATATATATTATTGGTTAAAATAAATACAATAATTTAATGTATTAAATTAATGTATTAAATAAGAAAGATAGATAAATTTTATAATAAATTTATCTAAATTTCTTACAAAAATTGATACGATATATTTTTAAATATTCGTATTTACAATAGTTTTGGGCGCTACACTGGGGAATTGTATTAAATTATATATTCTAATAATAATATTAATTATTTTATTTAGTTATTTAAAATTTTTATTTTAGGATATTTGTTTTGTAATATTTTATTTTTATTTTATTTTATTTTTATCATATTAATTAACTATTAATAATTATAATTTAATTATAATATTCTACAATTAATTACTTAAACAACTAATTTTATTAAAACTAATAACTAAACTACTATCTTAACTAATTAAAACATTTTTCTTATATTAAATCAACTATTACTAATTAACATATATCAATAATTTATTAACAAGTTTTTTTTTTTTTTTTTTTTTTTATAATAATATTTTTATATATTTTTTTTTTTATAATTATTATCTCTATATTAAATCATAATTATTATATTTTATATAAACATTAATATAAAAGTTTATATTATAATAATTAAATTTTATACTATAATAATATTATTTTATATGATTTATAATTAATATAATTCACCATTTTTATATAATTAATTTTATAATAATATATATTTTTCAAACTTTATATAATTAATATAATTTTGTTAAGATAATAACTGAATTTCAATTTCAATTTCAATTTCAATAATTCAGTTATTTGAATTTCAATATTAAAAAATAATAATATAATAATTATTATTAAATTAACTTTATTAAAATATTTAGGAATTAGTCTAGACCAACTAATTACTAAATATTATTAACATATTGAAATTAATATATATTAAATAATGTAAACACGTGATTGTCATATTAAATTAATTTCTACATATTATATTCTTATATTTTATTTATATTAAATATTTATATTACTATCTTACTTTATATTATCAATATCAAACTTATATTAATACTATTACATATTCATATTAATAATTAATATTTTAATAATTAATTATTTTATATAAATACATGTTTAAATCTTTTGATTAATCCTTTGTAGGATTATTGTAATTTAAATTATAGTAATAATTATATAAAATAATAATGTAATAAAATATTATTAAAATTAAATAAAATTTATATTTTAAATAAAAACTTAATTATAAAATTTACTAATAACAATATGTTTAAATAAGAGTAAAATTAAATTATTAATTAATTACTATAATTTGGCATCTTGACCTAATCGTTAAGACCAAATTATCCTTAAACTTTAACAAATTTAATAATAATTTTAAAATATCATTATTTTTCTTTTCATCTTGTATCAAAATTGATATGGGCACAGATCACACACAATATTTTAAAAACACAATATTAAATATTATAAATAAATTTTTATTAGTTTAAAAGTATTTTATAAATTTTTATTTTATTTTATTGTCGTCTTCAAAAGAAAGAAAATTTCTTCCTTTTATAGTTTTTTACATGAATCTTGAATTGAACAATAACATATATATTTATTTATATTATTCTATTATGGATGTTATTTTAATATTAATATATTTTAAAATTAACCTATTCTAAAGTATTTATTTTAAAATATAGTTGTATAATTATTAATGATTTATTTATATTTAAAATTTTAACTATCTATTCTAATAATGTTTTAATTTATCAATTAATATATAATTTAATATTCTTGTAAATTATTAATATTATATTCTCATAAAGTTTATTATTGTAAAAAGAATACAGAAAAAAATAATCTATTTTATAGAAAATAATAAAAATAATAGTTAGTATTGTCAATCGATTTAATTTTATACAGAATTAAATATTTCTGTATTTATTTTATTAAAAACAATTTATAGATAATTATTTTTATTATAAATAATTTTATTATAAATAATTTTATTATAAATAAATTCTTTTTTTTTTTATTATAACTATTTTAATTTTAAATAATTTCATTATTATAAACATTTTATATTTTTTTCTTTTTATCATTTTTATGTATGCTTATTTGAAGTAAATAAGCTAGTTCCGGATCAGAATCTCCCCGCTTAACTATGGACTTCGTCCCTTGAAGTCTCATTGTCTCGGAGTTTTTGAATTTCTTCTCTTAAGATCTCCATTTTCTTTTTGTCAGCAATTCTATATTTCCTCTGCTTAATAGGTTTTTGATTTGGATTTAACTTAATTTCATGAGCTAATAGTTTCGATTTTCCCAAATCATCAGTGCTGATAGCTAGTAATTCTTCGTTGTTTTCTAATAATTGTTTAAGGGCTTGTCTTTTGTCTTCATCTGTTCCCTCAATGATTTCTTCTATTAATTCTTCCTTAGATTTATTCTTATTATCATTAATAAAGATCTTCTCGTATTTATCTTGGGTACATAAAAGATATTCTATAGCTGCTTCATCATTTTCAATATAATTATTATTTAAGAAATTTTCATTTTTCGAATTTATTACATTATTTTTATTTATATCAATAAAATCATCATTTCTATTTATGTTTATATTTATATTAAAGTCAAAATTTTCATTTGAGTCAATATTATTATTATTATTAGTTAAATTTTTATTTTTATCTAAATCAATATCTTTATTTAAATTAAGAGAATTTTTATTGTTATTCGGTTTAATATTTTTATTGAAGTTCTCATTTTTATTTAAGCCATTATTTAAACCATTTTCTTTATTGAAATTATTACTTTTATTCAAATTCTTATTTTTATTTAAACCATTATTTTTGTTTAAATCATTGTTTTTATTATCACAATATAATTCATTACTATTATTTCCTTTCAAATAATTTATTTCATTTACATTATCGTTGGAATTTAGATCATTAAAATCGTTATTAAATTCCTCGTAATGAAGGGTAGAAACATTTTCAATACTTCCAATTTTTTTTAATATCGTCTAATTTTTGATATAAATTGTTATCTGTAAAATCGATAATCAATTTCATATGTCTCAAAGTATCAACACCAATTAA
Source organism: Neocallimastix lanati (nom. inval.) (assembly GCA_016946835.1). NCBI lineage: Eukaryota > Fungi > Neocallimastigomycota > Neocallimastigomycetes > Neocallimastigales > Neocallimastigaceae > Neocallimastix > Neocallimastix lanati (nom. inval.). The sequence goes on along the minus strand of JACVTC010000023.1, from coordinate 384,970 downwards.
TACATTAAATATATCATCCTTTTCAGTGAGTCTGAAAATTTCTTTAAGAGTAATATCTCCTATGGTTATTTCAATCTCGAAAAGTTTGGAGACTATGGTTTCATTATTGAATGCTTGAAGAAAAGTTTCTTTTATCTGTGATAAAGGACTTATATTTATGTTATTTTTTATTAGAAAACTTTTAGTAATCAAGTTAATGCTAGAACATGAATCTAAGTATATAATTGTATCAACTCCTTCAACTTTTCCATGAGTTTTTACTATTTTATCTTGTTTAATAGTTGATAATATATCTTCTTCGTTATAAATGGCTTCATTAATTGTAGTCATCGTTGTTAGCTTAAGAGATTTAGACAATTCTGTTCTTAATTTAGGATTCAAATCTAGTAATTGTCCAATTGTTATGTTGGCTACAGTATCTCCTACATCATGTACTATGTCATATCGTTTTTGATCACCTATTATTTTTACTTTTTTTATTATATTATTATTACTATTATTATTGATATCATTATTTTCTTGTTTCTTTTGGCTAGGTAGTTCTATCTCTTTAGCTAATTCAATAATTTCTTTTGCCCTTTGTTTTTTACTTTTTTTGTTTTGTTTTCTGAATAGAAGGTTGACTAATAATAGATGGATCTAAAATTTTTAAGGATTCAGTATTCCCAAGAATATTTGAATTATAAATGTCGTTGGTATTATTATTGTCTTTATTACTAAAACTAATCGTACTATTATTATTATAATTATCAGTATTATTATTATCATTATTATTATTATTATTATTATTATTATTATTATTATTATCATTATTATTATTATTATTATTATTATTATTATTATTATTATTATTATAATTATAATTATTATTATTATTATTATTATTTTTATCATTATTAACGTTATCCATTTCCATTTCCATCGTATTATTATTAGCAGGAATTTTAATAGGTTGCGGGTTTGATAATAAGTTTTCTTTAATCGTTTTTTGATGATAAGGTGTATTATCAATTTTATTTTTTGTTTATCTAATGGCCGCAGCAACAATTTCCTGTTCAGAAGGGTCTTGTATAGTATGAATTATTGGTTGATGTGAATAGGTTTGATTTCTGGGAGTATTCCTTCTCCCATTAATTAGTTTAAAGGCTTATTGTTATTATTAATATTATTGATACTAAGCTTTCCTTCTTCTTCCATTATGGCTAATTCACGATAAGAATATGGACAATCTTGTAATTTATGTCCGAATTGATTGCATTTAAAACATTTTAATGTTTTACTATTATTATTAATATAATTGTTATTATTGACATTATTATAATTATTATTTTTAGCTTGTTTATTCAAATTCCTATCATTGTTTACATTGTTTGTGAGGAATCTTTCATTATTAATATTATTATTGCTATTACTATTATATCTCGTATTATTGAAGTTATTAATTTTATTAAGATTATTATCATTTTTCAAATAATTATTATTGAAATTGTTCCTATAGTAACTGTCAAAATTATTAAAATTATTATTATAATAATTGTTATAAGGGTCATATTGAGAATTGTTATTGTTTAATCCGTGATTAAATCGGTTATTGTATTCATTATTATTATAAAGATTAGAAAAAGTATTATAATAATTATTATACTTTCTATTATATCTATAATTCATATTTCCATTGTTATTAGGAATATTGAAGGATTTATTATTAGTATAAAGGATGGGATTTATGTTGTTATCAAAAGTGTCATAATAAGGATTATTGTGTAAGAAATTAAAAGGAGAGATATTGGGCATATAATAAGGATTGTATTGAAAACTATTATTTTCATTTCCCAGAGCCATTATTATGTTATTCGAAATGTTTGGTGCTTCAGTTGCATTTTCAGCTAATTCAGCAATTTGGAGTGCCTCTTCAAGTGTATCTGGTTGAGCAGTAATTACTTGGGTTCTGGCAAAAGGTCTACTTGATATAGAATTACAATAATCTTTAATTGTGATAAATTCCTGGGATTCAGGGTTTAATGAATTATGTAAGTTATTATATCTCCAATTAAAATCCCTAATAGTTTCGTTTCTTCTTATTTTGAGTGCCTTTAAATTAAAGCATTTTTCTTGTTGGGTAACCTCCAGATAATCTTCAATAGCAGTTTTTCATTTCGTTAATATTGGGATAAGTAACATCATCATCATCTATAGTCTTAAGGTCTTCGAGTATACCCTTAAGACGTCCCTGAACGCACTCTTTTGCCCACGCGAAAATCCTTTTTAGTTCCTCAATGTTAGCAAGTTCCATAATTCTTTGGAACTCCTCGGCCCAACTTTCTATATCCCTATCATGATTTCCTAATCTAGGAATCATACTGGAAATTTCACTGATTTTCATCTTAAAATAAAAATTTTTTTTTTATAAATAAAAGTTATTTAATAATATAAAATTGAGAAAAATATATATATATATATTTTATAAAAAGGTTATTTAATAATATAGAATTGAATATATATATATTTTTTTATAAAAAAAAATATTTAATAATATAAAATTGAGGAAAAAAAATTATTTAATAATATAAAATTGAGAAAAAAAAATTTTTTTTTTTTTTTTTTTTCATATATAAAAATAATTATTTAATAATATAAAAATAAAAAATTTTATTATTATTTTTTTTTTTTTAATAAAAATATTATTTAAAAATATAAAGATTGTGTAACAATATCTTATGCCACACAAAATATTTTTATGAGAAAACTAATAAAAAAAAATTTATTTTTTTTTTTTTTTATAAAAAATATAAACGAAAAGATTTAATAAAAAAAGGTAAATTTAAAATAAGTTTCCTCTGAAACTTTTACAAAAGTAATAAAAATAATAAATTTAAGTTTCCTCCGAAACTTCTTTAAAAAAAATAAAATCTTTGTTTCCTCTGAAACAAAATATAAAAAAATCTATTCTTTATAATATTAATTTATGTGTTTATTTCATATTTTTGTGTGTGCGCCCGGATTCTCCACCAATTTCTGATATGGGCACAGATCACACACAATATTTTAAAAACACAATATTAAATATTATAAATAAATTTTTATTAGTTTAAAAAGATATTTTATAAATTTTTATTTTATTTTATTGTCGTCTTCAAAAGAAAGAAAATTTCTTCCTTTTATAGTTTTTTTTACATGAATCTTGAATTGAACATTAACATATACATTTATTTATATTATTCTATTATGAATATTATTTTAATATTAATATATTTTAAAATTAACCTATTCTAAAGTATCTATTTTAAAATATAGTTGTATAATTATTAATGATTTATTTATATTTAAAATTTTAACTATCTATTCTAATAATGTTTTAATTTATCAATTAATATATAATTTAATATTCTTGTAAATTATTAATATTATATTCTCATAAAGTTTATTATTGTAAAAAGAATACAGAAAATAATAATCTATTTTAGAGAAAACAATAAAAATAATAGTTAGTATTGTCAATCGATTTAATTTTATACAGAATTAAATATTTCTGTATTTATTTTATTAAAAACAATTTATAGATAATTATTTTTATTATAAATAATTTTATTATAAATAATTTTTTTTTTTTATAACTATTTTAATTTTAAATAATTTCATTATTATAAACATTTTATATTTTTTTTTTATCATTCCTATATATGCTTATTTGAGGTAAATAAGCTAGTTCCGGATCAAAATTGGTACAGAATTGAAGATTGTTAAAAAAAAATAATATATTCTAATAATTAAAAATTTAATTTTTCACTAACAAAATAAATATTATTTTAACTATTCTAATATAAATAACTTAAATAAATATTTTAATAAAATTTATCTCTAAATTAAAACTAAATTACCAAAACAAACTAAATATTTAAACTAACCAAAATTATTTTTATCTTTAACTATAATAAAACACAAAAACAAAACTAATCAATTTAACTAGAGAACAATTTAATTTTATATAATTATTTATTTAATTATTTATTAATACTAATACTAAATATTTACTATTTCATTCTCGAAAAATTAAAAGAAAAATATAAAAATAAAGTTGAAAGAAGAGGAAGAACTAAAGTATTGTTTTACTTTGTTCTTTTTATATCATTAAAACATTTATTTGATTGGAGTAAAAATAAAAATAAAAATATAAAATATAATAAAAATATAATAACAAAAATATAATAATTTTATAATAATAAAATATAATAAAATATAATTTTAATATAATATTTAATATAAGATAATAATAAAAATATAATAAAGTATAATAAAAATTTTATAATAAAATATAAAATAATAATAAATATAATTTTAATTATTTATAATAAAATATCTATTTGTTTACTATTACAATATTAAATAAATACAATTAATACATTATTTTAAATAATTTAATTATTTATACATTATTTAATTTCCTTATTATATATTTTAATACTTTAGTATTTATTCTTATTTATTTATTAATTAATCTTAATAGTTTATTTAATTTTTTATTTATTTTTTATTTATTATTTGTATCGTAACATGATGCCACCCCTAAGATCAGACTTCGTCCCTTGAAGTCTCAATTTCACATAATCTATACGGAACGATATTCTTTAAATGCACATTTCTTTCGGCTATTTCATTAGTAACTGGATCACAAAGCGTTACTGTGTTAAATTGTTTTTTAACTATTTTCATTGGTACTAAGAAATAAGGATCAAGTTTTCTTCTGTTTATATATTTAACTAATACTAAGTCACCAGGTTTATATTCTGCTTTAAGTCTTTTAACTTGTTTTCTTCTATCTTCCCATATTTTATTGGCAGTTTGAATATTGCTTATGGCTTCTTTTATCCATTTATAATGAGTAGTAAACCTTCTAATTAAAAATTCATCTTCGCTTTCATAATTTTCCTTTTTGTCTAAGTTCAACATTAATTCAAATGGCTGAAGGTCACGACGACCATACAACAAATCAAAACTTGAAAATTTTGTTGTTTCATTTTTACAAGTACGTAAAGCCCATAACGCACTTGGTAATATTTCATCCCATATAGAAGTGTTTTTGTTGCATAATAATCTTTAGTATTTTCCAATTTCTTTATTGCGGTTTTCAACTTCACCATTTGACTCAGGATGATAAGTAGCAATAAATTGAACGAAAACGCCATATAAATCAAGAAATGCTTTTGTTTTATCGGAGCAGAATTGTGGACCATTATCAGTTACGATTACTTCAGGTATTCCAAATCGAGCAAAAATATCAGATAAAAATTCAATTACATCATCGGATTCAATATTTTGTTTTGGTTTTGCTTCAACCCATTTTGTTAGATAATCAACTAAGACTAATATATATTTATTTCCTTTCTTTGTTGTTGGGAGTGGGCCTATAATATCTAAACCAACTCTTGAAAACGGTAATCCTGGTTTAGTAGCAATGTCTTCTGTTTGATAGTTAAATGACTGGGGTCTAAATAATTGGCATCTTTCACAGGTTTTTACAATATACTTAACATCAAGAATCATATTAGTCCAATAATAGTCACGTTTAAGTCTATTATAGGTTTTAAATACACCTTCGTGACCAATTTTATGTGCTTTTAATATTAAATCAACTTTTTCATCTTGATTCTTAATAACTTTTCTCAGTTTACCATCATCTTTAAAATATTCTTCATTATTAATTACTATGAATTTGTCTTTATAACAAGAAAGTAAATTATTTGAATTATTTTCACCTATTTCACTTGTTATGGTACTTATAATTTTATTATGCTCAGTATGTAGTCTGGATAATGCATCTGCTATAACATTCTTTTTTCCTGGTTCATATAATACTTTAACTTTTAACATCGAAAGAAGTAAAACCCAACGTGTTTGCCTAGAATTATTGGTTTCTTTGTTTTTGAATAATCCTACTAATGGCTTGTGGTCTGTGTAAAGAAGTGTTTCATACTTATTTCCAGCAATATAAGACTTAAATTTTGTAACACAGTAAGTCGCGGCTGTACCCTCAAGATCTGTTATTGCATAATTCTTCTCCGCCGGCTTTAAAGAGCGACTTACAAAATGAATAGGTTTTTCAATGTTGTTTTCATCTTTTTGAAGGAGAACCCCTCCAATACCATCATATGAAGCGTCAGTACGTATAATGAATTGTTTGTCAAAATTAGGCATAGTTAAAATTGGAGCAGAAGCTAACTTAATTTTTAATTCATTGAAACTATCATCTTGTTCTTTATTCCATATAAATTTAACACCTTTCTTACATAATTTGAACAATGGTTTAGCAATATTAGCAAAGTTGAATATAAACTTTCGATAATAGCCGACTGCACCAAGAAAGGACTATAATTGAGTGATATTTCTTGGTGGAATCCATTCTAAAATAACTTGAATTTTTTCTTGTATAGGGGAAATTCCATTAATTGATAAAGTATGACCTAATAAATTGACTTTTTCTTTGAAGAAGTTGCATTTTTCTAAATTAATTTTTAAGTTATTTTCTTTAATGATGTTGAATACTTTATTGAGATCCTCTATATGTTGTTCAATAGAAGGAGAGAATACAACTAAATCATCAACGTAGACAAACATACAAATTCCAATAAGTGGTAGAAATATCCTATTCATTTCCCTTTGGAAGGTTCCGGGAGCATTACATAATCCAAAAGGCATTACTCGAAACTGGTAATTGCCATACATAGTGGTGAAACTTGTTTTAGGTATATCGTCTTTATACATTGGAATCTGATGAAAACCAGAAAATAAATCGATTGTAGTGAACACTTTAACCTCAGTTCCAATTGAAAATAATATTTCATCGATTATAGGTAATGCATAGGCATCTTTTATTGTGACGGTGTTTAATTTCCTAAAGTCCACACACAATCTCCATTTCTTATTCTTTTTTAGTACTAATATAACTGGAGAGGACCAGGGAGAATTGGAAGGTTCAATTAACTTGTTATTTATAAGTTTTTCTAATTCAACTTTAAGTGCTTTAGCTTGAACCCTAGAAAGCCTATAACATCGTTGTTTTATTGGTTTGGCATTATCTACTAAATGAATTCTATATGGTAATAATTTTGTCGGTTGAAGTTCTTCAATTTTTGTTGCAAAAATAGTGGAAAATTCTTTTAATAATTTTCTAACCTTCTTTTTATTTTTATTGGGAATTTCAATTATAATGTTTTGTAGTAAAGTCGCCTTTTTATTTTCATCTTCATCAATTTTATTATTACCTTTGCTATCATTATTATTATTTATAGTATTTAATTTTTCATTATGGTTTTCCAACAATTTATTATTATTTTCATCTTTATTTTCATTAATAAAGCAGTATAAATAAGAATTGTTATTAATATCAGAATTAGATTTATCTTCTGTATTTTTTGATTCATCTTCTTCATCATCGTTAATAACATCTTTATTATTTTCCTTTCCAAGTTTTGTTAAACATTTCCATGAATTATTTCCTTTCATAAGGCATAGAGAATTATTTATTGGGTTTATAAATAAATTATTATCTTTAAGTGTTCCATAACCAATTAAAATATCAAATAAATTATGTTTACTATCAATAACTCTAAAAATATCGTGTAAATTTAACTTTCCAATATTAACATTTAATAAATATATCTCTGTATACACATTTTCTTTTGATAAGACTTGGACAATATTATTTTTTACATATCCCACTGGTTTAATATTTCCTAGCTTGTTTAAGAATTGTTTGGTAACTATATTTATACTAACACCTGTATCTAGAAAAGCGATTCCTTTTACTTTATTAATTCGACATTCTGTTGTTGCTACATCATCTCTAGCCATTACTGATAAGATGATTTCTTCTGGAGTTTTCTTATTTATTGCAGGGCTTTTCAGCCTCAATGCTTTTATAAATTCCGCTCGTAATTTTGGACTAATATCTAATAATTGTGAAAATGTAATATTTGCAAATTTATTATTGAGATCATTTGTTATATCATATTTTGGTTGTTCATCCATTATCATAATGTGTTTTTCTATTTTATCAGTATTATTATTTTTTGTTTTTCTTTCTTCTAATTGTGTACTTGGTAATTTATTTTGTTTATTAATATTAGTTTCTTGAATACTATTTTCTGATTCTTCAATGATTTCTTTTTCTTTTTGATTTTTAGCATTTTGTTTCGCTTTGTTGATAGATGGTTGTGCTAAAACTGAAACGTCAATTTCATTAAGTCTTTCAGTTTCAGTTGAATGTGTTGTAATAGGTAATATTGAAATATCATTCTCAGTTTGAATTTTATTGCTATTGCTTTTATCGACATCAAAACTAGCATTCGTATTATTGTTTTCAATTGTTTGTAATTCATCATTTTCTAATTCCATTTTTTCAACTTCATTATTATGATTATTCTTTGTATTTATAGTTTTATTTGTTTTTGTTTTAGTCTTACTATAAGGCTTTTCTTTATTTGTTTTCTTATTATTTCTTACGGCAACAGCAACAACTTCATTTTTGATTTGATTATTGGAAGTTTTCCTTCTTCCATTTAAAAGTTTAAAGATTCATTATTATTCTTTTCTTCCATTTCTGCAAGTTGTTTGAAAGAGTAAGGACAATGATTGTAATAATGACCCTTTTGACCGCATCTATAGCATGTTTTTTGATTATTATAAGTTGATTTCGTTTCATTAATATTATTATTATTAGAAAAGTTTGATTCTTTTCTTGTAATTGGATTATTGTTTGTATAATTATTGACTTTATCATTATTAAAATGAATTCTATTATAATTATTTTGAAAGTCAGCATTTCCTTTGTAATATCTTTGATTAAAATTATTTTTCTTGATGTAACTTTGTCTTCCGTTAAAAGTGGAATTATAATTTATTGTTTTGGCTTGTCTGTAAGGATTAACTGTGTAATTATTATTGTTGTAATAAAATGGATGATTATTATATAATGTTGTCATTATAACTTCATTATTGTTATTTCTTCTTTCTTCAGCTCTTTCGGCAAGTTCAGCTTCTTCAAATGCATCTTCTAAATCCAAACATCTTTGTGTAATTACTTGTGATCTTGCGTAGGGTCTATAAATAATTGATTCTTCATAATCTTCTACTGTAATAAACGTTTGGTAAAACTTTGGGAGATTATTATACATTTTTTTATATCTCCAATTGAAATTTCTTATGCTTTCTCCTTTCTGAATTCTTAACTTTTGAAGTCGTTTGCATTTTTCTTGTGGTGTTATGTCCAAAGCCTTCTCAATTGCGTCCTTAATTTCTTGAATTGTTGGATAATTTTGAACACCATCTTCAATTGTATATAAGTCTTGTATTATTCCCCTTAATTTTCCTTCAACACACTCCATTGCCCAGGAGTGTATACTCATTGGATTGGTGATATTTGTTAAAGACATGATTCTTGTGAATTCGTCACACCAAGAATCAATATCTCTATGGTATTCATTAAGACGGGGAAGTAAACTTTCTAATTCTAATATTTTCATTTTAATAAGATTGAATATATTGATGGATGGATTGATAAGTGGATAAGTTTTTGTTGTTTTTGTTAATTATAAGATTATTTTTTATTTCTTATAAATATTTTTTTATTATTTTTTGCCTGAACTTATTGAATTAACTTTTTAATGGATGACTAATTAGAAGTATTGATAAAAAATTTTTTTTTTTTTATAAATAATATAAAGTGAAAATTTCTTGATTATGAATTTAAATATAGAATGATGATTATTTTTAAATTAAACTGATACTGAAGTAAAATTGAATAAATTGAAATTAAAAAAGTGTAAGTGAAAAATTTTATTTATTTATTGAGTTGATTAATTATTTTGATGTATTGATAATAAAAACTTTATTTTTATATTCTTATAAAGATTTGTAAGGTGGACCTTATACCTTCGGTGATATAAGTTCATTATTGTTCCAGTGCTCGATCTTGTCCAAAAACCCTGACAACACTCGGATAGTTGATAAACTACGGAAAGTGCCGTGGGGAGTATAATTATTACTTTGGGACGTATTCACGCACTCACGAGATCGATTAAAAACCTTAATTAGTAAAAAATTGGAATCACCCTAATTCTTTACTAATTAATTTTCAACCGGTTTACACACTGTATATAAATCTTTATAATTTTTGGTTTTAATTTTTCTTTTGAATGAAAATAATAAATATACTTTTTATCAGTATTTAATAATCCTATTTTTTATACTATATACTATTTATTTTAAATTTAATTATAAAATTTAAACTTTCCAATATCAAAATTAACAAAAATTTTACTTTAATTATTTAATTCCCTATTTACCTACTAACTATTTTCAATAATTTATTACTAATTTATTTATTTATTTATTTTTTTTTTTTTTTTTTTTTATTACCAATAATTTTATTAATAAAACTTCCAAATTAAATTTATAATCCAAAATTTTATTTTATATATATATATATTTTTTATTATTATTACCAATAATTTTATAATAAAATTTCCAACTTTAATTTATAATCCAAATATTTTTTTTTGTCAATTTTCTAACTATTCTATTGGCTAAATTTCAAAAAAAAAATTTTTTTTTTTTTTTTTTTTTTTTACAACTTTATTATTTATCTAATATTTTAATTATTATTTTCATATTATTTTTTTATCTTCAGGTCCTGCATAGCTCGCCAAGATTTATGGTACAGAATTGAAGATTGTTAAAAAAAAATAATATATTCTAATAATTAAAAATTTAATTTTTCACTAACAAAATAAATATTATTTTAACTATTCTAATATAAATAACTTAAATAAATATTTTAATAAAATTTATCTCTAAATTAAAACTAAATTACCAAAACAAACTAAATATTTAAACTAACCAAAATTATTTTTATCTTTAACTATAATAAAACACAAAAACAAAACTAATCAATTTAACTAGAGAACAATTTAATTTTATATAATTATTTATTTAATTATTTATTAATACTAATACTAAATATTTACTATTTCATTCTCGAAAAATTAAAAGAAAAATATAAAAATAAAGTTGAAAGAAGAGGAAGAACTAAAGTATTGTTTTACTTTGTTCTTTTTATATCATTAAAACATTTATTTGATTGGAGTAAAAATAAAAATATAAAATATAAAATATAATAAAAATATAATAACAAAAATATAATAATTTTATAATAATAAAATATAATAAAATATAATTTTAATAAAATATTTAATATAAGATAATAATAAAAATATAATAAAGTATAATAAAAATTTTATAATAAAATATAAAATAATAATAAATATAATTTTAATTATTTATAATAAAATATCTAATTGTTTACTATTACAATATTAAATAAATACAATTAATACATTATTTTAAATAATTTAATTATTTATACATTATTTAATTTCATTATTATATATTTTAATACTTTAGTATTTATTCTTATTTATTTATTAATTAATCTTAATAGTTTATTTAATTTTTTATTTATTTTTTATTTATTATTTGTATCGTAACAAAATATGATTTATACCTAATATAATTAATCTACAAAAATTAAATTTTGTAGAAGTGAATAAAAGGATAAATACTGAATAAAATTGATTTAAGAAATTTAAAAAAATAAATATGTTTTATTATTAAACACAAAAATGTTTTATTATTAAACACAAAAATGTTTTATTAAAAAAATTTATTTTTATTTTAATATTAATCTTTATTTATTTAATAATTAATTTTGTTTAAATTAATAAAATAATTGTTAGAAACTAATAAAATAATAAAATGAAATATTTATTATTTATACTAATTTATTTTAAATTTTAATAATAAAATTGATTATTAATAACTAATAAAATATATAATAATTTATCAAAATAATTAATAATCATAAAAATTGATTATTAAAAACTAATAAAATATCTATAATAATTTATTAAATAATTAATAATCATACTTTTTGATTATTAAAACTAATAAAATATTTATAATAATTTATTAAATAATTAATAATAAAGAATAATTTATAAGAAATATTTACATGTTTTTATATTTTTCTTTGATTTTAAGCTATTTACATTAAAAATAATAAAATTAATAAAAGAGAAATAAAGAATAATTTATTATTAAATTAAACAATATTTACAATTAAAATGTTAATAAAGATGAGTTTTAAAATGTTATTTTAATTACAATTTGTTTATAAAAGTTGAGTTATAAAATAAATAAAATAATCATTATTTTAAATAAAGGTAACTTAAAAAAAAATTATTTAACTATTTAATTTTAATTTTGCGATGTTTATAAGTTTGTTTATTTGTTATTTATAATTTATTAAATATGTTTATTATTTTGTTTATTTATAGTTTTAGAAAAATATTAATTATTAATTTATTTTAGTTTTTAATTAAAATTATTAATGATTAATTAATTTATTATTATTTTATTTTAATTATTTTTATTTAATTAATTTTTCTTAAATATGGATTTAATTTTTTTTAGAATGGATTAATTTTTGGGTTAAGTTAGAAAACTTTAACAAGAATTTGTTTTTTATTATTTATTTTAATTTAATAATTTTGTTATTTATCAAATTGTAAGAAACTATAATTATTTGTTAAATAATTATAATTTCTTTATTTGATTATTTATCTATTATATAATTTATACATTCATTCATTAAATTAGTAATTATTTATCAAGTTAACATGTATTTGTACATTTAATTATAGTTTTAATTTAATTAAAAAATTTTTTCTTTAAATTTATTTAGTATACATTTATTTTATTTAATTTATTTAATTAATTATAAATTTTATTAATTTTTATAGTAATAAATTAATTATTTAATTATTATTTTTAATTAAAATTTGAATTAACTTATTCGGACTTTAAAGTTTTTTATTTTCTTATTAAAATATAAATTAATTTTATCGGACTTTAAGGTTTTTTCTAATTTATTATAATAATAAATTGGTTTTTCCTTAAAGAACTTATCTAGTTTTTTCTTCTAATCTTTTTCTAGATAAGATAATTGTTAAGATTAGAAAACCTTTTAAATTATTATTTTATATAAAATTTATAAAATTTTATTATTTAATTTTTCGTATAAATAGCTATTGATTTCTCTAAATTTTTGAGAAATCAAGAGTTATTATTATATAACAAATATTAATAAATATATAATAATAATTAATAAAATCTACAAACATTTTCAATAAGTGTTCTTTTATTTTGTGTTGTTTATTATATTTGTTTATAATAAACTCTTCTCTATTAAGATAAGTTAAAATTTTCTTTATTTTTTCTAATTGTTTTCTTATTTTCTCAACTTGATGTTAGTATCAGGTTGTAGTTAATAATTTTGTTATAATAAATATTATAATGAAATTATTACACAAATTGTAATAGCTATACTAAAACTAAAATTAATTAATATAACTATTATCTACAATTTTAATATTATTTTTACATAATATTAAAATTGAGAAAATAAAATTAAAAAAAATAAAAATTATACTTAATTTTACAGAGTTTATTATAAGTAAATATAACAAACAATAACCAAGCAACGGCAGAATAGTAGTTGAAAATATTCTTTAAAAAAAAAAACCTTTTATGATTAATAACAGTTTTTTTGATATATAAATAAAAAAATTTATTTTATTTGCTATTATTTATTACATTTTCTTAAAATAATAACTCTTGATTTCTCAAAGAGAATTCAAGAGTCCTATTTATATTTTTTAAAAAATTAATCGGTTAAATAAATTTGTTTTCTAATCTTAACAAAAAATCTATTTAGGAAAAGATTAGAAGAAAAACCTAAATAGTTTTTCGATCAATATTCTAATCATATTGATCATCGTATAATTAAAGAAAACCTATTTGTTAGGAAAAACATTAATTACCGATTTTCTAATTAATTATAAAATATTAAATATTGATAGGATAGGAATTAATGAAAAAAAAAAGAATTTTTTTTTTTTTTTTTTTTTTCATTTAAAAAATATAGATTAAATAATATGATAGATTAGATACATTTATAGTTTATAATACATTATAAAATACATAATTCATTTTAATTAAAATAACTAATATTTTTATGGTAAAATATTAAATACAAATTTACATAATTTTTTGTAAAAATTCTATTTAAATGAATAATAATAATATGTAAATAAATTTTATATTATTTATATAAATGTATAAATTATAATATGTAAATAAATTTAGATCAATATATGAAAATATAACTATTAAATAAATTTATAAGTTAAAATCAATGAATATATTAATTATTATTTAAATAAATATTTTTTTAAAAATAATTATTATTTTATAAATAATTATAAATTATTAATTATTTTTCATTAATTATATGTTAAGATTTTGATATAATTTATAATTTAAATTTAAATAAAATAATATGTTTTAATAAAAATATTCACTAAGTCGATATGTCTATATAGTAATATACTATATAGATATATAATAATAATAATAAATATTTAAATGTTTAGTTTAATAAAAATTTATTTATTATAAACTTTGATAATTAGAATTATCGAATTAATTTGATTTTAAATTTATTGATTTTATTTAATAATAAAATATTTATAATATATTACTATTAAGGTAATTTTACAATAACCTTACAAAGAACATAAAAGATAGATTTTTACATCTTTCTTTTATACTTTGTAAGTTACATAATAATAATATTTAATTATAAGATAATAATAATATAAATAATAATAAAATATAAGGATAAATTTAATTATATAATTAATTTGAATAATTGAATTTAATATAGATATGTTGTAAACATATATAAAAACATAATATAAATAAAATACACGTGACGTCAAATGTATCATTGAAATTAATTATTAATATAAACCTTATTTATTAATATTCTCAGGATTATTAGGCCTAAGATAACCCTTTAAATATTAAACAAGAATTTATATTAATTATTAATTATTTAAATATATATATTATTTATAATTAAATAAATAATATTTTTAATTATTGAAATGTAAATAACTGAAATTGAGATTTCAATTCAGTTATAATTTCAACAACGCCCTCCCATAAAAATCGGATTCAAGACGATTTTTGTGTAACGATACGGAGGTCTAAATTTTTATTAAAAAATTTTTTGAAATTTCATAAATTAAAAATTATAAGCTATCGAAGTAAGCTTCCTTCCATTCTTTAAATATAATAAATAAATCTCTTGATTTCTTGGGTTATTTTCAACTTCTTCTGAAGGAACCCAATCATATGAATTTTTATATTTATACCTTACACGATATTCATAACATTTTTTCTTATAATTGGTCCTAAATCCTGCTATTTCTATAATATCTTTAATAGATTCATTATGAGATCTTCTTTTTCTATATTCTGGAGGAGTAGGAATGAAAGGCTCGAGCGCAGATATATGGAATATTGGATGGTGTTTAGGGAAAGGAGATCTTTTTAAATCTATTTTATAATTATTATTATCTAAAGCTTCAAGTACTTTATAAGGTCCGTACTTACAAGGTGATAATTTAGAATAATCTTCGATATTAAGAGAAGGAGGAGTTTGAACCCATACTAAGTCACCTTCTTTAAAAACAGGAGGTTCTAATCTTTTCTTATCAGCATGCCTTTTATATAATTCTTTGGAACGTAGTAAGACGTCTTTAATGTGATTAAAACTAGTATTTATATTTTTTATATATTTAAAATTAGTATCCATTTGAGGTAATAAAAAGAATTCGTCCATGGAAGGATGGAACCCATAATTTATAAAGAAAGGTGTTTCCTTAGTAGATTCATTAACCGAATTATTATATGCAAATTCTGCAAGGTAGATCCAATCTATCCAGTCATCATGATAATAAGCTCTTGAATAAGCCCTAAGATATTGTTCAATAAAAGAGTTACATCTTTCAACTTGTCCGACGGTTTCATGATGATCTGTGGTAGCTATATTATTTTTAATTTTTAATAAGTGCATAAATTCATTCCAAAGAGCACTTGTAAATTGTGATCCTCTGTCTGTATAAATATCTTGAGGTAAACCATGTAGTTTAAAGATATTATTCATAAAAGCCTTAGCAGTTTGTTTTGCATCAGGTATTTGTTTAAAGGGAATTAAGTGGATCATTTTAGAAAAACGATCTACAACTACCATTATTACTGTATATCCTTTAGAATCGGGAAGACCACATAGAAAGTCGATTTCAATAGATTTCCAAGGTCTTTCGGGAGTATCCAAAGGTTGTAGAAGACCATATTTTCTGTGCCTATTTATTTTGTTTCTTGCACAGGACTGACAAGAGTTTACATATTTGGTTACATCTTCTTTTATTTTAGGCCACCAAAAGTTTCTTGTTATTAACTCTAAAGTTCTTTTAATTCCTAAATGACCGGCAGCAGGCTTTTCATGATACTTAGTTAATATTTCTAGTCGGAGAACTTCAGGAATATAGACTAGATTATTATAAAATATTAAATTGTCTTTTATTTTAAACTTTTCCATTTTTCTGAAGGGCTTATAGGACATATCATTTTTTACATTTTGAGGACTAAAGTAAAGTCGAATATCCTCAGCTGTAGCGTCAGACTTGGTATCATCAATAATTCTTTCTAAAAGATCACTAACAATACTAACAAAACATGGAATTTCTTTAACATTTTTAATGTCTAAAATATTTTCAGGTTTTTCTTCAATGTTGTTTTTAATATAATCAGGTCTCCTAGATAGACTGTCAGGTTTTCCGTTTTTGTTTCCCTGCCTATACTTTATTATAAAATTATATTCTTGGAAGAAAAGGTACCATCTATGTTGTCTTTGATTTGCAACCTTTCCTCCTAATGTGTATATTAAGTTCCTATGATCTGTATAAACAGTAATCTGGTATTTAGCACCAAGGAGTAGATGTCTCCAAGCAATAAAAGCATCCCTTATAGCGAGTAGTTCTTTATCAGTTATTGTATAATTTATTTCGGCGTTTAGTAAACTTCTAGAATAATATGCTACTGGATGTAAATTATTATCTTTATCCCTTTGAGATAGAACAGCACCAATAGCATAATTACTTGCATCACATTCTACTATAAAAGGTTTTGTAATATCAGGATGAAGTAGAATTGGAGAAGTAATTAATCTTTTCTTTAATTCCTTAAAAGCATTTTCACATTCATTTGTCCATATAAATTTAATATTTTTCCTTGTTAAATTATGTAAGGGTTTTGCAATTTTTGCAAAATCTTTAACAAATCTTCTATAGTAATTACATAGGCCAATAAATCTTTGAACATCTTTTAAATTTTCTGGTCTTGGCCACTCTTCTATAGATTTAATTTTCTTTGGGTCAGTAGATACACCATCACCAGATAAAATGTAACCTAAAAATTCAACTTTATTCTGGTCAAATTCACATTTTTCTAATTTTGCATATAAATTATTATTAATTAAAGTTTGAAGGACGTTTCTGACTTGATTATGATGCTCCTCTAAATCTTTGGAATAAATTAAAATATCATCTAAGTATAAGATTACACATTTTTCCAAGTATGGTCTAAGAATAGAGTTAATAAATGATTGGAAAGTGGCAGGCGCATTCTTTAATCCAAACGGCATAACTAAATATTCATAATGACCATATTTAGTTCTAAACGCAGTTTTATATTCATCACCTTCTTTAATTCTTATTAAATTATAAGCAGAACGTAAATCCAATTTCGTAAAATATTTTGCTCCCTTTACTTTTTCTATTATATCTGTTATTAGAGGGAGAGGATATGAATTTCTTATAGTTACTGCATTTAATTTTTTATAGTCTACACATAACCGAAGGGAACCATCTTTTTTCTTTTGAAAAAGGACAGGATATCCAGCAGGAGATTCTGATGGTCTAATAAATCCTTTTTCTAAATTTTCTTTTATATAGTCCTTAAGAACTTGTGATTCTTCTTCAGTTAATGGATAAATTGGGCCGTAATGGAGTGTAGCGTCTTTTTCTAAAACAATCTTACAGTCGGTTAAACGGTGAGGAGGTAATTTATCTGCCTCTTTTTTGCTAAATACGATTGCTAAATCTTGATATTGATGAGGAATTTCTTCTATTTTTGGTTCCTAATTTTCAATTTCAACTTTATCTTTCGTTGAAAGAAAACAATATATTAAAAAATTATAACTAAATTCTTTTTTATTATTATATAAATCTAGATGATTTTTGTTAAATTTTTTGGAAGAAAATTTACTTTTAGATTTATTTAAATATTTTACATATACATAAATTTTAGAATTTTTATTAATAGAATTTTTATATTTATTAAACTTTGGATTTTTTGAAAAATTTTTTAAATTTTTTAAATTAAATTTTTTGGAGATATTTTTTGAATTATTTTTTGATCGATTTTTTGAAAAATTTTTATAATAAAATTTATTTTTTATTTTTCTTTTAAAAAATTTATTTTTAAAAATTTTTCTTTTCAACGAGTTTAAATAAAAATTATTTTCCTTATGTTTTATGAATTTATTTTTATGATTATTTAAAGAATTATAATTTAAATAAGAATATAAGGTATTACTTTTATAATTGTAATGTATTTTGAATTTCCTAATAAACTGATTTCCAAAAAGTAAATCAGTAGGAATACAATTTGAGATTAAAAATTTTTCTTTAAAATCTTGAAAATAAAATTTATTATTTTTAAAAATTTTAATTTGAAAATTTAACCAAACAAATTGATCTAATTTGGTAGTTCTGCCTGAAATACCTTTAACTAGGATTTTATTTTTTGTTTTTTGAATATTTAGTTTTAATTTATTTGCTAATTTTTCTGTGATAAAATTGCAAAAAGATCCTGAATCTAACATAGATTCAGATGTTAATTTTTGAATTTTTTCATTTTTAATTGTAAAATTATTTAAAAATTTAATAGGAATATAGGATTTAAATAAAAGGAAAGTAGATGGGAGATTTGATTCATTAATTGAATCAAGTGTAGGAAAATTATAATAAATTGTTTTTAAATTTTTTGATGTTCTGGACTCCTTTTGAAGTCCATCAATTAGTTTTTTTGGTTATTATTTTGATTATTATTATTGTTATTATTATTAAAATATTTATTGCTAGATTTATTTTTAGTATAATAATAATTATTATTATTATAATTCTTGCTATTGTTTACATATGGGCTTGAATGTTTCTTTCTCAAATTTTTATTACCAATATTATTTCTTAATTGGTCCTTACTTTTAATATTATTTTCAAATAAGATGCACTTAGTATAAATATCACCAAGCTTTGTAGGGAATTCTTCCATTTTATCTATTTCTTCTTGGAACTTTGGGTGAAGTCCATTATAGAAAAATAAGACTAAAGCTTCTTGGTCCCAAGACAGACCAGTAGTTAACGTTCTAAACTTTTCTATATAATCATTTATTTTCCCATACGAATGTTTTAATTTTACTAACTGGATTTTAGCCAATTTTTTACTTGCAACATTCGTAAAAGTTTTCTTTATATCACTTAATAATTTCTTTAGTGTTCCTGGATGATTGTTCTCGTTATAGGTAGCAATATACCAATTTCTTGCACCGTCTCTCAAACGAGATTTAACAAAGTTTATTTTTACTTCTTCTGGTAAACCTAAGTTGGGATAAGTTGAGAAAGTATCTTCACATAATTGACAGAATAAATCAGTGTCATTAGTGTTACCTGAGAAGAATCCAGGTTCAGGTACTTGTTGCAAATTATTAGAATAACTATTTTTCATGATGACATCATTGTCTGCATCATGTCTGGTAGAAATAGAGGCGTTATCATCTTGATTTTGTGGTACAGATTGGCTAGAAGAGGGATCATTATTGGTACTAATTTTTATATCTAATTTTTCATTGAATATTTTAGTTAAATTAGAAAGTTGATTAATAATATTTTTATTATCTTCATTAAGTGTATAGAGTTTTTTCTGTAAGTCTTGATTATATTTATTAAAATCTTCTTTTAATAAAAAGATATCATTAACAGAAGAAGCTAATTCTGATGCGGTAACTTGGGCGTCAGACCTTAACTTATTAACTTCTGACATTGGGGCAATGTCAGGTATTGAACTAGCCCAGACGTTCGTATAGTAAGACATATCAAGGTAGCAACTAAAACTAGGGTAAGGTTATTGTTAAGATTTTGATATAATTTATAATTTAAATTTAAATAAAATAATATGTTTTAATAAAAATATTCACTAAGTCGATATGTCTATATAGTAATATACTATATAGATATATAATAATAATAATAAATATTTAAATGTTTAGTTTAATAAAAATTTATTTATTATAAACTTTGATAATTAGAATTATCAAATTAATTTGATTTTAAATTTATTGATTTTATTTAATAATAAAATATCTATAATATATTACTATTAAGGTAATTTTACAATAACCTTACAAAGAACATAAAAGATAGATTTTTACATCTTTCTTTTATACTTTGTAAGTTACATAATAATAATATTTAATTATAAGATAATAATAATATAAATAATAATAAAATATAAGGATAAATTTAATTATATAATTAATTTGAATAATTGAATTTAATATAGATATGTTGTAAACATATATAAAAACATAATATAAATAAAATACACGTGACGTCAAATGTATCATTGAAATTAATTATTAATATAAACCTTATTTATTAATATTCTCAGGATTATTAGGCCTAAGATAACCCTTTAAATATTAAACAAGAATTTGTATTAATTATTAATTATTTAAATATATATATTATTTATAATTAAATAAATAATATTTTTAATTATTGAAATGTAAATGACTGAAATTGAGATTTCAATTCAGTTATAATTTCAACAAACTAAGAAAATATTAATTATTCATTATTGAATAATTATGATTTCTTACACAAATATTCAAGTTAAGCTCCTGTAGCAAAGTCGGTTAATGCGTCGTGCTTATAGGAAAGATCTTTCTATGCAAGCGAAGGTCGTGAGTTCGAGCCTCACCAGGAGCAATTTTAATTTTTAAAATTTTTCTATAAATATTGTTATTTAATAATTTAAAAAATAATAATAATTATATTAATAGTTAATAATTATTAACTTTTATAATCTAAAAAATTTAAAAATTAAAAAATTAAAAAATATAAAAAAAAAAAAAAAGAAACAAAATTTATTTGTATAATAAAATTTTAATTAAAAAATAAATCTAATTAATTAATATTTAAAATGAAAATTAATATAAAAAGTAAAGTAAAACTCAAGTTTGGTGCCGAAAATAATCTTAATTTGCTTGTAATACAAAATAACTTAAACACGAATTATTATTTATCTCATTTAATTAGTTATTGTTTTTTCTATATTCTATTAAAATTTAAAATCTAATTATTCTATATTAAATATAATTTATTCCACTAAAATAAAAAATACTTATTAATATATATTCTATTCAATGAAATAATTATTATTAAACTGAAAAAGAATAGAATACTCAGTTAATCATTGATTAAACTGAAAAAGAATAGAATAGTCAATTAATCATTGATTAAACTGAAAAAGAATAGAATAGTCAATTATTCATTGATTAAACTGAAAAAGAATAGAATAGTCAGTTAATCATTGATTAAACTGAAATTCAACATGAATAATATATCATTATTAAGTTAAAATACAAAGAAAAATCTGTTAATTAATAATTAAACTGAAAATAGAATAATAGTCAAATAATAAAATACAATGATAGTCAGTAAATTTTGATTAAACTAAAAAACATTACTATATAGAATTTAAAGATAAAACAATATAAAATAAATAAATTAAGATGTAACATACAAAATATAACAATACTCTATTGACAATATAATAATTCGCCATATGTTTATTAAACTATATAAACATTTATCAACAATAATAAAAATTTAAATAATTAGTTAAATAATTAATTTGAGTAACTTAAATAGGGTGATATAAAAAAAATTAAAAAATATAAACATTCACGATAAATATTTAAATCTTTCAAAAAAACAAAAATATCAACCAATAGAATTAATCAAATATATTAATGTTTATATTTTTTAATTACAAGGTTAGCATATGTCATATTATTCACAATTTAACTTATATCACTGAATATATAAATATTAAAATAAAAATTAATAATAAAATCAAGTGATGTTTATTGTAATAAACATTAAGATATAAATAAATCAATACTAAATGATCTAAATACTAAAAGTAAATCTAAATCAAAATTTTTAAATTAATCTTATTTAACAATTAAATTTTTCTTAAAATGGCTAATAGAAAAAACAGACAAAATATCAATATTGATGCAAACCAAACTATTACACCTTCCATCAATTTCAACTATTTTGAAAATTTCAATAGAATAGTTGAATTAATACTGGAAAATTATAAACGTTGGAAAACCAAAATGCTATACCTTTTATCAATAAATAATATTGTAAACTATATCACTGAAGCAAAGGTAAATAAAATTCGAAAAAAGGACATTAAAGATGAAATCTCAGAATACGTACAAGATGAGTTCGATAACGCAATAGTTTATGATAAGGAAACCACTATTCAATAACCTACTATGAATAGAGTTAATTTGTTGTTTTCTGAGAAAACACTGTGTATGAGCTCTATCCGCTCCTTGTTATAATTTTACAAATTGTTTTTTTCAAGAATCTTATTTTACTTATTTAAATTTATATATATATATCAAACAAGCGCCATATGTTAATCAAAGGATTAACGACTTACTTATTTATCAATATAATAAAAAAAATTTTAAAAACCTATGTAATTTACTATTATTTCTATTTAATTCCCCGATATCTCCACAATATAAATGTTAAGGTTTAGAGAATTAAATAAAAACAATAAATACACTAATTTTATTTATTTATTATATTTTATTTATTAATTAATTCTTAATTCTTTATTGATTAATTAATTGATTTTTTTAAAAATTGGTAGCAAAATTTACAACTATTTATACTTTTTTTAAGGCATAAAAGTTGTTCTTGCCACTAAATTATATATTATTACATTTTATTTTTTTATAAAAATTATTAAATTTAAATTGATTTTCATAATCAATTATATAAAAATTAATTATAACAGTTTAGATAAAATACATTTATAATATTAATAAAACATTTTTTTTTCATAATCTATCTAAAATATTACTAATAAAAATTTATTTAATTGGCTATAATTATTATTACAATGGTTAAAATATTCAAATAAAAATAAAAAATACTATTCTAATATAAAGGTTTTTAATAAAATAAAATATTTTTCAATATAAAATAAAACATTTTGATATAAAATTTTATAAGTTAAAAATATAATATATAAATTTTAATTATCAATATATAAAAATATTATTAATACGAATTTTCATTATTAATATAAAAAAAATTAAGATTTATTATTAAAATTGCTAATATAAGTTTTAAATATATAAAAATATTTATTAATATAAGATTTAATATAAAAATATAAAATTTAATATAATTTTTGATTTAATTTTTGATCTTTGAATTTAAAAATTTATTAAAGTACAAAAATAATGTACGCATATTGCATTAGAAATAAATCATAAATTTAATTAAGGATGCATTATTTAGTACATTCTTATCAAGAATGATACGTATCTTTTATATTTAAAGGTGTATCTAAATAATTTTATTTATTTGGACGTTGTCAGAAGGGAATTCTCGACAAAATAATATATTCTAATAAATATAATAATAACACATAATGTATAAATATAAATATATAATTTAAATGTAAAGATTTGTCTTTATTTATTTACTCTTATTTCTTTATTTATTTTTATTACATTATTCTCAATGTTTACAAAAATATAAAAATACAAGTTATATATTTATTATTATCTCTCTCACTAACTAT
The DNA here is from genome assembly GCA_016946835.1 of Neocallimastix lanati (nom. inval.). NCBI lineage: Eukaryota > Fungi > Neocallimastigomycota > Neocallimastigomycetes > Neocallimastigales > Neocallimastigaceae > Neocallimastix > Neocallimastix lanati (nom. inval.). The sequence goes on along the minus strand of JACVTC010000023.1, from coordinate 360,988 downwards.
TTAATTATACATTTAATAATTAATATTTATTACTCTATCAACTATTATATTTTCTAATAATAAACCTGTTATTTTGAAGTATCTTTATTATATATTTCCTCTATTATAACAAAGAACTCCCCGTTTGATTCTTAATGAATTATCAAAATATGTATCTAACTATTTAGTCTAATTTAATTATCTACCAATCATTATTAATTTTTAATTTATTACTCTAACTAATGTCACGAATACTAGTGGATTTAAGATTAAAATTCACTATTAGATCAATTGAAATTTAATTTAGTTATTGACAAAATTTATTTTAATTCAATTTTAATTATAAAAATAATTATTAGAAACATTAAATATTAAAAACCAAAGGGTTTGGACTTATTTATTAAAGATAATTTAATTTATTTTAATCCTTAAGAAATTTAATAAAAATAACTTGAAGAAAACAACGACAACTCAACAATTAATGGAAATATTATATTGATATTCCCACTAAAAGTATATTCATTAGAAAGCTACGGACGAGAACTACAACATATGTTAAAATCAACCTTATTGGACAACTAGAAAACGAGATATTGACCTTTAAAGATATTTAAATATAAAAAATAATTTAATTATTTAACTAAGACCCTAAATTATTAATTAAGAAATGTATATTAGATAAAATCTCTTAACTTGGAAATTATATTATTAATTTTTATTATTAATTAAAAATACAGAATTAGTTATTAGTAATAGTTTTATAATATTTTAAATAAGTTTATAAGTTTTATATATTTTATTATAATATTTTTATTCAATTATTTTCTAAAAGATTCTAAGGAATTCTTTATTATTCTAAAGATTTCCGAAAAAGAATTTTTAATTAGTTTTATTTTATTTTATTTTATATTTTCTTATTATAAATTAGTTTTATTATTAAATTGTTATATGAATAATTATACAATTATTGTATTAAAAGATTCTTATCAATATTATTTTATTATTTATTTTATATAGTTTATATACATGTATGAATATATTAAGATCAGAATGCATGATTTAATTGTATTGTTAATTATTATTTTAGTTTAGCATAAAAAGGATTTGAAATTCCATATTTTGAATTCTTTGTAAGATTATTAACCTTTTAACGTATTAACATAAAGTTAATGAATTAATTATAACAATAAATAATTCTTTATATTAATCTTAATTAATTAATGTTATTGTTTTAAAATTTATTTACATTAAATTAAATTATCAATTGATAAACAAATTATAATAATAAATATAAAATGTTTATGCTGAAAGTTGTCTTTGCGTTCTTAACGTTAAATAAGAAGTTTTTAACAACTTTTATTAATAAAAATTTATTTGCTTATTTTATTATATAAAAATAAACTTTTTATTAACACAAAACTATTTTTAATAAATAATTAAATAAAATTATTTATTTTATTTTTTAGTTATATTCACTCTAATATAACTAAAAAAAATATATTTTTGTTTATGTATTTATTTTATTTATTATAAAATAACATACAACTGGACTTTTATTATCTATTTTCTCTTTTCCTTTTTTTTAATAAAGTCTACTTTTCTAAATTATTTCTAAATTAAATTTTTATATTATAATTTTCATAATAATTTAAGTTTATAATATTAATATGTGATATTAATATTATGTGAGAATAATATAATAATACAATAATAATTTATAAATAGTAATATACAAAAATAATATAAATTAATTAATATAAAATAATATAAAATAAACTTTAAATACATTATTAAACTACATTAATTTCATTTCATACATTTGGTATACATTTTGTTTGTTTACATTTTCATAAAATTTATATAATTTTATAATAATTCTTTATCATCAATAATTAAAATATTAAATTATAATAATGTATTATTGTTTTAAAATAATGATAATTCTATTTAATTAAGGAAAATTAAATTATAACTAAAATGATAATTTTATTTAATCAAGAAATAATTAAATTATATTATTTCTTGAACTTTTAATTAAAAAAAATTAAAAGAATTAATTATTTAATTACACTTGTGATTAAATACCAATAAAATTAATACATAATTAGTTAATAAGTTTTCTCCCTTATTCGGGTTTTCTTATCAACCAAAGATTGATGTAATCAAACACCAATCGAATTCTATCTAGTTTTTTCTTCTAATCTTTTTCTAAATAGAAACAATTTCCCAAGATCAGAAATTAAATTATTATTCTTTGCACAAAAATTGGTAGACTCGGGGTTAGTACATCGAGCTTTAAAATCAAGCAGGGGGGACGGGGATTACCCTGCTTTGATTTTAAATTATAAATAAAAAAAATTTTTGTTTTAATAAAATTTATTTATTATTTATTGGTATAAAAATTTATTTCGAATATATATATTTAATTTTTAAGAAATTTTACAATATTTATATTTTTTTGTAAATTTAAGGTATATTTATTTATTTATAATTTAAAGAATTGTATAGAATTGTTGAATTAATTTTATATCAATAATTCATTTTTGTTTTAATTTTTATAAATATAATAATGTAATATTTAAATATAATTTAATAAGAAATAATTATAAAATAAATATATAGAAAATAGCTTTTACTATTTTCTTTGATATTTTAAGTTAAATAAAATGTTTTTAAAGATTAATATAATAAATTTAATTATCTTTAATTATTTTAAATAATACTTGTAATTATTTTCAAAAATAAAATAAAATTTTTATAATATTTAATTAATAATTTTAATAGTAAATTTGATAGTATTTAATTAATAAAATTTTATAATAATTAATAATTTTTAATGATAAATCTTTATAATATAGTAGTTTACATTAAGTAAATTGTATGGTAATATTTAATTAATAATTTTAATAATTTTATAATATTAATAGTTTATAGTAATTTTTATAATAATATTTAATTAATAATTTTAATAATAATTTTTATAATAATATTTAATTAATAATTTTAATAATTTAAAATATCTTAAAAGTATATAATTTTTAATATTTACAATAATATTTTAATATATACATATGTTTAATAATATACAACAAATTAATTAATTAAGATTGATTTAATATTATTTACAAGTTAAATTTAATTTATATTAAAATAAATTATTTTTACAATTAGGTTTAGGTTATCAAGAATATAGGAAAGAACACTTAATTAAAGAATAATTAATAATATTTTATAACAAAATAAATGTTATTAATTCATTCTTTACCAAAATGTAAGAAATTAGACTTATTGTTATAAGTCTATATTTCTCAATCCTTAATAATTATAAAATAATTATTAAATTTACTTAATTTTATAAATAATTAATTATTGATAATATAGCAAATTTTATTAAATTATGTATTAAATTTTACTAAATTTTTTTTGTATTTATTTTGTATGTATTTCTATATTCATTTCTGTATTTATTTCTGTATTTATTTCTGTATTTTTCTTAATTTTATTTTATTCGTAAGTTAATTCGATTAAATTGTTAAAGTGTGAATTAATTTAACCGTTTAACTTACGTAATTTAAAACCTCGGTTATTAAGGTTTTTCCATAAAAATGGTTTTACTTAATAATACGATAACCAATAAGTATAGATTATTGGTTGAAATCTTTCCAGGTTTTTCTACTAGTCTTTTCCTGGAAAGTATTTTGTTAAGATTAGAAATTTCTTTATTTCTTTATTTTAAAGTATAAAAAGGACTCTTGAGTTTCCTTTCGAAAATCAAGAGTTATTATTATAAGAAATTGTAATAATAATAATAAATATTTATAATTTTTTTAATAAAATATTTAAATCTTAAATAAAAAAATTTATAATAAAAATATAAAATATTTTAATAATAAAACATATTAATAAATTATCATAAAACATATTTTTTTATTTTTCCTTTCACACTTAGTGTTCTAAGTTTATTATAGTTTCTTATAATAAACTCTCTCTTAAGATAAGTATTTAAATTATTATTTTATTTTATTCTAATTAATATTAATATTAATAGAGATAATAATTTCTATATTTTTGTAGAAATTTTTACACAAAATTGATACGGGCTGGGGTTGAAATACTAAGATATTCAAAACAAAAAAAATAAATATTAACACATAACTCTAAAAATAAATTTGGAAACAAGAAAAAAAAATAAATTTTAAAATATTCTTTATTTAAATTTAAAATTAAAATTATTTGTTCCCCGTATTAAAAAGAAAGAAATTTATTCTTCTTTTTATACTTTTATTTAAATACATTTTATTATTCATTAATATATTCTTTATAAAAAAAAAACTATTATTTTATTTTAATTTTTAACTATTATTTTAAATTATTTTAATAAAAAATAATATTTATTAAATTAAAATATAAAAATTAATTTAGAGATTGTATCACGAAGGGCATTCCGGGCGGTAGCTTCTTCTTAATATTATTTTCAGAGAGAGAATTATACAGAATTGATATTTTCTGTATTTTAGATCATTTTTATTATTGAAATTCTTCTGTATTTTAGTTCATTTTTATTTTAATAAAGATTTAATTTATTTTTGATTTTTGTTTTATTTTTAGTTTATTTCAAAGGTTTAGAAAATATTATACAGAAACTTATAATTCTGTATATTATATCAAATATTTATAATATTTATTGAAATAGTTTTTTATTACACTTAATATAAAAATAAGAATTAGTAATGATTTAAATTAGATATAATTTTTAATAAGAATATTTATTAATAATTTTTATTATATTTGATATAAATAAAAGATTTTAATAAGAATATTTAATAATAATTTTTATTATATTTAATATTAATAAAAGAAATTAATAAGAATATTTAATAATAATTTTTATTAGATTTGATATTAATCAAAGAATATTTAATAAGAATATTTAATAATAATTTTTATTATATTTTATATTAATAAAAGAAATTTATAAGAATACTTAATAATAATTTTTGTTATATTTAATATTAATAAAAGAAATTAATAAGAATATTTAATAATAATTTTTATTATATTTGATATTAATAAAAGATTTTAATAATAAGATTTAATAATAGTTTTTATTTTATTATTATTAAGAGTATTTAATAGGAAATACAAGGTATTTAGTGACACCCCGTATCAAAAATGTAAGAAACTCTAATAAAAAGAAATTTTTTATAAGAGTTTATTTTTTATATTTATTGAGTTTATTATTAAAAAAAAATAAAGAAAAATACTTATATTTAAATAGACTAAAATTAGAAAAAGTAGAAGACTCGAATATAAAAATAAGTTTTTAAAACTCAAAATTTTATTATAAAAAATTATAAACTTTAAATTTTAGGTTATTATTATTTTTAATATTTATCTTTATTAATATTTTTAATAATAATAACTCTTGATTTCTGAAAAAACAGAAATCAATCGTTATTTTATACTTTTTTATTTATTAATTAATCTTATTTTATATTTATTTATTTTTTTTTTTTTTTGAATTAAATGTAAATTCAGTTATTATCTTAACAAATATTTGTTAAGATAATAACTGAATTTCAATTCAATTTCAATTTCGATAATTCAGTTATTTGAATTTCAATATTAATAAATAATAATAATATAATAATTATTATTAAATTAACTTTATTAAAATATTTAGGAATTAGTCTAGACCAACTAATTACTAAATATTATTAACATATTGAAATTAATATATATTAAATAATGTAAAATCGTGATTATCATTAAATTAATTTCTACATATTATATTTTAATTATAAAATATAATTAGCTATATTAGATTCTTATATTTTATTTATATTAAATATTTATATTATTATCTTATTTTATATTATCAATATCAAACTTTTATTAATGCTATTACATATTCATATTAATAATTAATATTTTAATAATTAATTATTTTATATAAATACATGTTTAAATCTTTTGATTAATCCTTTGTAGGATTATTGTAATTTAAATTATAGTAATAATTATATAAAATAATAATGTAATAAAATATTATTAAGATTAAATAAAAATTTATATTTTAAATAAAAACTTAATTATAAAATTTACTAATAACAATATGTTTGAAATAAGAGTAAAACTAAATTATTAATTAATTACTATAATTTGGCATCTTGACCTAATCGTTAAGACCAAATTATCCTTAAACTTTAACAATAATCCTACCCAGTATATATCGATTGCCTCAAGATGTCTAAAATAACTAGTAACGCTACTTCTGTATCATTCACAATAGATGATACAAATAAATTAAAAGAAATGAAGAAAGATTACATTTATATTGAAGAATACAATGGGTTTGTTAATAAAGTTACAAAGGAAGTTAATGCTCAGTTATCAATACTTATTAAAGCCCAAAAACAGGCTTGTGCCCTTAGATCTAAAGTTCTAAAGTCAATAGAAAATCGTTCTATAGATACGAAAACTGCTCAGAATGTCTTAGATCAAATCAATAAAATACTTCTTCAAAATAAAACGAATTCGTTACATTATATTAAGCTAAATAGGTCCTTCAAATATTTAGATCCTAAAATAAATTATAAAAAATCAAAAGGAAACACTGATAATAGAATTAATGTGATTGATAAAGATAAAAATATTAATAAAGAATCTATCCAAATTAAGACTTCCGAAAATTCGAGAAATAATATTAATTCTATAAAAAATCAACCCATTAAGGAAAATCAATCTTTCAATAATGAAATTTCTAGCAAAAATCAAGTTTATTTTACTTATAACAATCAATTAAATATTAATGAAAATAATAAAGAAATAACAAATAAATATAATAAATATTCTAAAATAAATATAATTAAGAAGGTTAATAATAAATTGAAAGTTAAGTATAACATAAATCAAGGTGATAATTTAATATATAAGAACAACATTAGTGTTACCAAGGTTAAACCAAAACTAGAAACAAGTATCTCAAACCACCATTATAAAAATTATAATAGTAAAACAGTTGTAGTATTAATTTCATTTGTCTTAAAGATCATTATTTCCAAGTCTAAAATGAGAAAAATAAAGGCACATTCTCATGAATCAGATTTTTCTTCACCATATCATGTAAATACGAAGAATAATATAATTAACAAACACTTTATTGATAATAATTAATTTACTATTTAAATTAAAACGATACTGCACTGGTAGATTTTATAATCTTCGATTATTATTTACATTTAAATATACATTAATAATTAATTATAGTTATTAATAAATAACTTTAATTATAATAATACTAAATTTGGATATAAAATAAACTACTATAATTTTATTTTACATAACATTAAAACTTTCAATTATTAAAATCAATTTTTTTATATCAATTTACCAAAATCTAATATTAAAATAATTATTAAAACTTTTCAATTAATAAAGTATTCCAATTAAAAAAAAAAAAAAAAAAAAAAAAAAAATTCAGTAGGAATCAATATTTGGGATTAATAATTTTTCTTTAAAATCAAAAACCTTAATTATATTATAATTAAACAGTTGAAAACAATCAACTTTTCCCTTCTTTTACATTTAATTAATATTCTCTACAAGAACTATAATTAAAATTTTAAGATTTATATAGTTATTAAATTAATACTAGTTAAAATTTAATAATAAAGTATAATTTATAATCTTAACATTTTCAACATTTCCAAATAAATTAATCAAAATTTGTTTAATATTATATTGAAAAGTACGCTTTCTCTATAATATTCTTTGATAATAAAATAATTATGATAAGGACGCTTATATAATTATTATCGTTAATAATAAACTAAATTGAATATTATGATATATTCAATAGTTTAATTGATAAATTTTCAATTACAATTTCAAAATTTAGAAAATTATAAATTATAAATTTTAAAATTTAAAATTTCGACATTTAAAAATTTCACATTACAAAATTTCAAAATTTAATAAAAATTATATATTCAACTATTTAATAGTAATTTTATATTTTTATATATTTATTATTTACTATATTTTTAAAATTTTCAATAATTTCAAAGTTAATGGTAAAAATTGAAATGTTAATTTCAATTAAATTTCAAAGTTTCAATTTCAAAAATTTACAAGGGAATATATTTTAAAAATGGTACCAACACATTTCAAAATATTGAATTTTATAATAAAATTTTAATTTTAACAAATTTTGACAAATTTCAAATTTCATTGAAATCGTCACTTAAAAGGTCTTCTCCAAAGGATTCAAGTGACCTTTTAATTCCTTAATTACTTTAAAAAATTAAAAATTTTTCTTTAATAACTTTAAAAAATTTTTTTTTAACAATGTTACACAAATCGTCTGGAATCCGATTTTTGTGGAAGGGCATTGTTAAGATAATAACTGAATTTCAATTCAATTTCAATTTCGATAATTCAGTTATTTGAATTTCAATATTAATAAATAATAATAATATAATAATTATTATTAAATTAACTTTATTAAAATATTTAGGAAATAGTCTAGGCCAACTAATTGACTAAATATTATTTACATATTGAAATTAATATATATTAAATAATGTAAACACGTGATTGTCATTAAATTAATTTCTACATATTATATTTTAATTATAAAATATAATTAGCTATATTAGATTCTTATATTTTATTTATATTAAATATTTATATTATTATCTTATTTTATATTATCAATATCAAACTTTTATTAATGCTATTACATATTCATATTAATAATTAATATTTTAATAATTAATTATTTTATATAAATACATGTTTAAATCTTTTGATTAATCCTTTGTAAGATTATTGTAATTTAAATTATAGTAATAATTATATAAAATAATAATGTAATAAAATATTATTAAGATTAAATAAAAATTTATATTTTAAATAAAAACTTAATTATAAAATTTACTAATAACAATATGTTTGAATTAAGAGTAAAACTAGATTATTAATTAATTACTATAATTTGGCATCTTGACCTAATCGTTAAGACCAAATTATCTAAAAACTTTAACAATATTAATGATTAATAATTTAATTATAATTTCTTAATTAAATTATTACAAATATGTAATAATTTCATTATAATATTTATTATAACAAAATTATTAACTACAACCTGATACTAACATCAAGTTGAGAAAATAAGAAAACAATTAGAAAAAATAAAGAAAATTTTAACTTATCTTGACAGAGAAGAGTTTATTATAAACAAATATAATAAACAACACAAAATAAAAAGAACACTTATTGAAAATGTTTGTAGATTTTATTGATTATTATTATATATTTATTAATATTTGTTATATAATAATAACTCTTGATTTCTCAAAAATTTAGAGAAATCAATAGCTATTTATACGAAAAATTAAATAATAAAAATTTATATAAAATAATAATTTAAAAGGTTTTCTAATCTTAACAATTATCTTATCTAGAAAAAGATTAGAAGAAAAAACTAGATAAGTTCTTTAAGGAAAAACCAATTTATTAATATAATAAATTAGAAAAAACCTTAAAGTCCGATAAAATTAATTTATATTTTAATAAGAAAATAAAAAACTTTAAAGTCCGAATAAGTTAATTCAAATTTTAATTAAAAATAATAATTAAATAATTAATTTATTACTATAGAAATTAATAAAATTTATACTAAATAAATTTAAAGAAAATTTTTAATTAAATTAAAATTATAATTAAATGTACAAATACATATTAACTTGATAAATAATTACTAATTTAATGAATGAATGTATAAATTATGTAATAGATAAATAATCAAATAAAGAAATTATAATTATTTAACAAATAATTATAGTTTCTTACAAAATAATGTTAAGGTTTTAGAGAATTAAATAAAAATAAAGTAAAGAAACACAAATTTTATTTATTTATTTATTATTTTATTTATTAATTTTATTAAATTTATTTGATGATTTTTAAAAATTGGTAGCAAAATTTACAACTATTTATACTTTTTTCAAGGCATAAAAGTTGTTCTTGCCACTAAATTACATTTTATTTATTTTTTTTTTTAAAAAAAACTATTAAATTTAAATTGAATTTTATAATCAGTTATATAAAATTTAATTATAACAATATAAATAAAATACATTTATAATATTAATAAAACATTTTTTTTTTTTTTTTAAAATATCTAAAATATTACTAATAAGAATTTATTTAATTGGCTATAATTTTTATTACAATCTGTTAAAATATTCAAATAAAAATAAAAATACTATTCTAATATAAAGGTTTTTAATAAAATAAAATATTTTTCAATATAAAATAAAACATTTCGATATAAAATTTTATAATAAAAATTAAAATATAATATATAAATTTTTAATTATCAATATATAAAAATATTATTAATACAAATTTTCATTATTAAAATAAAAAAAAATAAGATTTATTATTAATATTGCTAATATAAGTTTTAAATATATAAAAATATTACTATTAATATAAGATTTAATATAAAAATATAAAGTTTAATATAATTTTTGATTTAATTTTTGATCTTTGGATTTAAAAATTTATTAAAGCACAAAAATAATAATGTACACATAATGTATTAGAAATAAATCGTAGGTTTAATTAAGAATGCATTATTTAGTACATTCTTATCAATAATGATACGATATTTTTATAATCGTATACTTTTATGGGACTTGCAATATTTTATTTGAGGAAAATTAATATATTCTAATAAAACAATTAATAATTTTAACACAATAATTATATTAAATAAAACTTAACTATTTTATTATTATTTATTTAATACTTTATTTATAATTATTTAAATTTTACATTAATTACATTTTTAACATTACTTTTATTATTATTTTATTTTACTAATTATTACTAACTAAAAATCTCAATTAAGGCCTCTCTCTAAGACCATTTAATTATATTTATTTTCTCTATCTCTAAAATATTATTATTATTTTTTTTTTATAATTCTTATTTTAATTTATTTATTTTTAATTTTTTTTTATTGTTTATTATTATTTTAAACTATATATATTTTTATTTTAACTTTAATTAATTATATTTTATTATTTTTCTAAATTTATTAATTTTTATATTTATTTATTCATCCCGTATCAATAATGTAATAATTTAATTAAAAAATTATAATTAAATTATTAATCATTAATATTAGCTCTAACTGCTAATATTAAAGGTTTAGAAAAGAATCATACTTACCTATGGTTCTTTCTAATTTTCGAGTTTATTATAACGAATTATAATAGACGAAACACTAAAATTGATAAAGAAAAGTTTTAATTATAAAATCTGTTTTATTAAAATAATTTGTTTTATTATTTATTAGAAATTTTAAATGTTAAAACTATTGTTATTATTATTATATTATAATTGTTATAATAATAACTCTTGATTTCTCAAAGAGAACTCAAGAGCCTTATTTATACTTTTTTGTCAAAATAAGTTAAAATCAAAAGGGGTTCTAATCTTAACAAATCTCTTATCTAGGAAAAGACTAAAAGAAAAACCTAGATAAGTTTTTTGATCGATATTCTATCCATATCGATCATCGCGTTAATTAAGTAAAACCGATTACTTTTAAGAAGTAATTGGAAAAACCTTAATTAACCGATTACTTAATCTAATATAATGATCGAAAGTAAAAGAATAAAATAATGAAAATTATTTCGATCATAAAATTTAAAATTTAATCTATTTAGTTCTATTTTATAGAACTTTACGTAAAAAATATAAAACAATACATTAATAATAAAATACATGATTAATACAATACGGAATACATGATAGAATACAGAATAGTGTTTTAGTTTATGATTTAATAAGTGAAAGAAAACTAAAACTAATAAATTTAATAATTAAGTGAATAATTAAATAAATTTAATATTATTTTAAATGTATAAAAATTATTTGATTAAATAAATTTTTAATATTAAACTAAATAAAATTTTAATATATAATTAAATAAATTATTAATTATAATTAGGTGTATAAATGAAATATGAGTTAAATAAAAGTTATATTAATTATAACCTAACTATGTTAAAGTTTTGTGATAATTTGGTCTTAACGATTAGGTCAAGATGCCAAATTATAGTAATTAATTAATAATTTGAATTTACTCTTATTTAAAACATATTGTTATTAGTAAATTTTATAATTAAGTTTTTATTTAAAATATAAATTTTATTTAATCTTAATAATATTTTATTACATTATTATTTTATATAATTATTACTATAATTTAAATTACAATAATCCTACAAAGGATTAATCAAAAGATTTAAACATGTATTTATATAAAATAATTAATTATTAAAATATTAATTATTAATATGGATATGTAATAGTATTAATATAAGTTTGATATTGATAATATAAAGTAAGATAATAATATAAATATTTAATATAAATAAAATATAAGAATATAATATGTAGAAATTAATTTAATGACAATCACGTGTTTACATTATTTAATATATATTAATTTCAATATGTTAATAATATTTAGTAATTAGTTGGCCTAGACTAATTCCTAAATATTTTAATAAAGTTAATTTAATAATAATTATTATATTATTATTATTTATTAATATTGAAATTCAAATAACTGAATTATTGAAATTGAAATTGAAATTGAATTAAATGTAAATTCAGTTATTATCTTAACAAACTATGTTAAGATTTTGATATAATTTATAATTTAAATTTAAATAAAATAATATGTTTTAATAAAAATATTCACTAAGTCGATATGTCTATATAGTAATATACTATATAGATATATAATAATAATAATAAATATTTAAATGTTTAGTTTAATGAAAATTTATTTATAATAAACTTTGATAATTAGAATTATCAAATTAATTTGATTTTAAATTTATTGATTTTATTTAATAATAAAATATCTATAATATATTACTATTAAGGTAATTTTACAATAACCTTACAAAGAACATAAAAGATAGATTTTTACATCTTTCTTTTATACTTTGTAAGTTACATAATAATAATATTTAATTATAAGATATTAATAATATAGTAATATAAATAATAATAAAATATAAGGATAAATTTAATTATATAATTAATTTGAATAATTGAATTTAATATAGATATGTTGTAAACATATATAAAAACATAATATAAATAAAATACACGTGACGTCAAATGTATCATTGAAATTAATTATTAATATAAACCTTATTTATTAATATTCTCAGGATTATTAGGCCTAAGATAACCCTTTAAATATTAAACAAGAATTTATATTAATTATTAATTATTTAAATATATATATTATTTACAATTAAATAATATTTTTAATTATTGAAATGTAAATAACTGAAATTGAGATTTCAATTCAGTTATAATTTCAACAAACTAAGAAAATATAATTATTTTGTTAAAAATAATTATAGATTCTTACAACTAATTGGTACGTTATTTTTATATATTGTACCTTTTATATGATTTGGGAAAAGCAAGTTGTAAAATTATAAAATAATATATTCTAATAAAAGAAATAAATAAAAAAAAATTATAACACAAAATTAATAATAAATTTTTAATAAATAATAATGTGTTACTTTTAAGTCTTTATTTTATTTATAAATTTTGTTCTTTAAATAAGTACATTTAATTTTATTATAACTTTATTATATCTTTAAATTTATATTTTAATAATAATATTAGCCAAAATATCCTAAATATTTATTCACCCGAATAAATATTTTATAATTCCTATTATAACTATTATATTCTTTAAAAATATTAGATTATTAAGTTCCTCCTTTGTTAATATTTTATCTTTCACTTATTTTTATACTATAATTTATCTTAATTCTTATTGGTTATCTATTAATTAAAATTATTTTTATTAATATTATATTTTTATATACTAATTAAACCTTATACCTATTATAATAAAATAACTAAAGAATTATTTATTTTCTTATATTTTTAATAATTTATTCTATTTTAGTGAGTAACGTACCATAATTGATACGGGCTGGGGTTGAAACACTAAGATATTCAAAACAAAAAAAAATAAATATTAACACATAACTATAAAAATAAGTTTGGAAACAAGAAAAAAAAAAATTAAATTTTAAAATATTCTTTATTTAAATTTAAAATTAAAATTATTTGTTCCAAGTATTAAAAAGAAAGAAATTTATTCTTCTTTTTATACTTTTATTTTAATACATTTTATTTATTATTAATATATTCTTTATAAAAAAAAACTATTATAACTATTTTATTTTAATTTTTAACTATTATTTTAAATTATTTTTTTAAAAAAAAAAAAATAACATTTATTAAATTAAAATATAAAAAATTAATTTGGAGCTTGTATCACGAAGGGCATTCCGGGCGGTAGCTTCTTCTTGATATTGTTATTCAGAGAGAGAATTATACAGAATTGATATTTTCTGTATTTTAGATCATTTTTATTATTGGAATTCTTCTGTATTTTAGTTCATTTTTATTTTAATAAAGATTTAATTTATTTTTAATTTTTGTATTATTTTTAGTTTATTTCAAAGGTTTTAGAAAATATTATACAGAAACTTATAATTCTGTATTTTACATCAAATATTTATTGAAATAGGTTTTTATTATTCTTAATATAAAAATAAGAATTAGTAATGATTTAAATATTATATAATTTTTAATGAGAATATTTAGTAATAATTTTTATTATATTTAATATTAATAAAATATTTAATATTTATTTTTATTAGATTTGATATTAATAAAAGATTTTAATAAGAATATTTAATAATAATTTTTATTATATTTAATATTAATAAAAGAATTTTATAAGAATATTTAATAATAATTTTTATTATAAAAGATTTTAATAAGAATATTTAATAATAATTTTTATTATATTTGATATTAATAAAAGATTTTAATAAGAATATTTAATAATAATTTTTATTAGATTTGATATTAATAAAAGAATTTTATAAGAATATTTAATAATAATTTTTATTATAAAAGATTTTAATAAGAATATTTAATAATAATTTTTATTATATTTAATATTAATAAAAGATTTTTATTAGAATATTTAATAATTTTTATTATATTTGATATTAATAAAAGATTTTAATAAAAATATTTAATAATAATTTTATTTTATTATTATTAAGAGTATTTAATAGGAAAAACAAGGTATTTAGTGACACCCCGTATCATAATTAAAGAAATTGCTCCTGTAGCAAAATTTGATACGATATTTTATTTATGTATCTAAATTAATATTTATTTATGGGCAATGACAATAAGGAATTATGACAAAATAATATATTCTAATATTAATTAGAAATAACACATACAATAATACAAAATAAAGTAATAATTATATCTTTTTAATGTTCTCTTTATTTATTATTAATTATTAATTATTACATCAATTATTATTATTATTACTCTTTTATATAAATATTATAATTAATTATCTCAAATATATATAATATCTCTTTTAACTATACTAAAATAAAATATAAAAATAGCTATTTATGTGAATTAATTTATCATCATTAGTATAAACTTATAAATAAAAGAATTCTCCGTTTAATAATTATTATTCTAAAATTATATATATTATTATAAAATTATTATTGACCAATAATATTTAAGTATTTCTTTAACCTAAAGAATCTACCTAAATACCATTTTTATAGTGGTCACGTATCATAATGTAAGAAATTGATATAAATTTTTATAATTTATTTCTATTTCTTATTAATTAATAATTATTTCATAATTATTATTCTTTAAAAATTTATTTCATTTAAAAACAATTATACCAATTAATGTATTAATTGTTATATGAAAAAATGTATTTAATATAACTTCTGTATTATTTCATAAAAAAAAATGTATTTAATAAAATTTCTGCATTATTTTATCCTTCTCTTTTTATCCTTTTTTCTTTTTAATTCTTTTAGTTATTAAAATCGGTTATTAAAGTTTTCCCGATTAATTATAATTGGTTTTATTTAATAACACGATGATCAATAAGTATAAATTATTGATCAAAAATCTTTCCAGTTTTTTCTTCTAATCTTTTTCTGGAAAGAATCATTGTTAAGATTAGAAAAATACATTTACTTTTGTAAAAATATAAATAGCTGTTGATTTTCTTCTTTAGAAAATCAAGAGTTATTATTTTAAGAAAAATATAATGACAATAAATAACATTAAGATTTCAATTATTATAAAATAGTTATTTTAAAATTTAATAATCAAAAAAAAATAATAATAAAATATTTAATAATAAAATAGATTAATAAAGTTCTTTAAAAAAAAAAACATATTTTATTTTCTCTTTTCATATTCAAGGTCTATTATATTTTCTTATAATAAACTCTATTTTAAAGATAAGTATTAAATTCTTATTTTTATTTAAATTTAAATTATAAATTATATCAAAATCTTAACATAGTTTGTTAAGATAATAACTGAATTTACATTTAATTCAATTTCAATTTCAATTTCAATAATTCAGTTATTTGAATTTCAATATTAAAAAATAATAATATAATAATTATTATTAAATTAACTTTATTAAAATATTTAGGAATTAGTCTAGACCAACTAATTACTAAATATTATTAACATATTGAAATTAATATATATTAAATAATGTAAACACGTGATTGTCATATTAAATTAATTTCTACATATTATATTCTTATATTTTATTTATATTAAATATTTATATTATTATCTTATTTTATATTATCAATATCAAACTTATATTAATACTATTATATATTCATATTAATAATTAATATTTTAATAATTAATTATTTTATATAAATACATGTTTAAATCTTTTGATTAATCCTTTGTAGGATTATTGTAATTTAAATTATAGTAATAATTATATAAAATAATAATGTAATAAAATATTATTAAGATTAAATAAAATTTATATTTCAAATAAAAACTTAATTATAAAATTTACTAATAACAATATGTTTTAAATAAGAGTAAAATTAAATTATTAATTAATTACTATAATTTGGCATCTTGACCTAATCGTTAAGACCAAATTATCTTAAAACTTTGACAATAATCCTACCAACAATCTATCGATTACCTTAAGATGCCTAAACTTACAAAAATTACTTCAGATATATCATTTAAAAGAAATGATATATCTATCCCAATGAAGGATAAAGAAGATATGATTCCCATTAGTGAATATAACAGGTTTATTGGTAAGGCTGAGAAAGAACTTCATGATCGATTGGACGAATTAATAAGAATTCAAAAACTTATTCATGTCCTTAAATTAAAAGTAAAACAGTTGAAGGAAGAAAATTCTTTAGAAAGTAAAACTTGTCAGGACATTATAAATCAAATTAATTTATTAGAACAATTACGTAGAAGAAGTTCCTTATTCCTTGTCCAAGTTAATAGGTCCTTAAATTATATAGAACCAAAATCAAGTACGAAACGAAAAGAAGGTATTAATGAAATGAAGAATAATGCTGATGATAAAATTCACGATATAAGCCTATACAAAAAAGCTGAAGTTAGCCATAACAAGAAAGAAAATATTGAAAACCCATATCAGTGTGATAGTCATCTAATCAAGAACAATAACGATAATAACAATAAAAGGATAACTAACATGGAAGCAAAAGTAGAAACTAAACTAACCTTAAGAAGAAAGCCTAAACGAAGAACCAAACCAAAACCTGTATCCCACACTTCAAACAACAATGAAAAATTAATAAAAGAGTATCAGTTACAGTAACTAACACCCCAGTTATACAAAAAATTATTCAAAAGTTCAAAGAAACGAAGATAAAGGTAAATTCACATGAATCAGATTTCTCTCCTACCTATCATGTGAATAAGAACTATATAACATATGAATTTCAATAAATAATAATTAATTTATTAATTAAACTACTTATACTGCACTGTACTACTCTTATAATCCTCATGTCTCGCTTTTTATTAAAATATTTTTACAATTTAATCAAACATTATATCGTTTATTAAAGTCAATTTTTAATTTCTATATTAAAAGTTTAAGTAAATTTTATTCATTTTAAATATTGTATTACAAAAGTAATAATTACAAATTATTCAAAAAATAAACAAAATTATATTTCTTAAAACAATCGTTAAAATTCCAAAAACGTTATATACTAATAAATATATACAATTTTATAATTTAAATTTTAAATATTAAAAAATATATATATATATATATATATAAATTTCTATTACATAAAATCAATCAATTCTATATTTTAAACAAATAAATAAATATTCTCTTCGACTGAATTGCAATAATAATTTACTTTTAAACATCAGTTATAAATTTATAAATAGCAAAATTACATTAAACTTATTAAATTCTAAATTTCTGAATTAATCATAGAAAAATAATAATATGAAAGAAGGAAGGAGGAACATTCTAAATTGATTCAATATTTGAAATTTAATAGATTAATTAAAATTTGTTTAATATTATATTGAAAAGGACGCTTTTCTCTATAATATTCTTTGATGATAAAATGATAATTATGATAAGGACGCTTTCATAATTATCAAGATTAATAATATTTTAAATTGAATATTATAATATATTCAATAAATTATATTGATAAAATATATTCAATAATTAAATTGATAAAATTTTCAATTACAATTTCAGAATTTAGAAAATTAAAAATTAAAAATTTTAAAATTTCAAATTTCGACATTTAAAATTTCACATTACGAAATTTCAAAATTTAATAAAAATTAAATATTCAACTATTTAATAGTAATTTTATATTTTTATATATTTATTATTTACTATATTTTTAAAATTTTCAATAATTTCAAAGTTAATGGTAAAAATTGAAATGTTAATTTCAATTAAATTTCAAAATTTCAATTTCAAAATTTACAAGGGAATATATTTTAAAAATGGTACCAACATATTTCAAAATATTGAATTTTATAATAAAATTTTAATTTTAACAAATTTTGACAAATTTCAAATTTCATGAAATTGTCACTTAAAAGGTCTTCTCCTAAAGATTCAAGTGACCTTTTAATTCCTAATTAACTTTAAAAAATTAAAAATTTTTTTTAATAACTTAACAAAATTTTTTTAACAATGTTACACAAATCGTCTGGAATCCGATTTTTGTGGAAGGGCATTGTTAAGATAATAACTGAATTTCAATTTCAATTTCAATTTCAATTTCAATAATTCAGTTATTTGAATTTCAATATTAAAAAATAATAATATAATAATTATTATTAAATTAACTTTATTAAAATATTTAGGAATTAGTCTAGACCAACTAATTACTAAATATTATTAACATATTGAAATTAATATATATTAAATAATGTAAACACGTGATTGTCATATTAAATTAATTTCTACATATTATATTCTTATATTTTATTTATATTAAATATTTATATTATTATCTTATTTTATATTATCAATATCAAACTTATATTAATACTATTATATATTCATATTAATAATATTTTAATAATTAATTATTTTATATAAATACATGTTTAAATCTTTTGATTAATCCTTTGTAGGATTATTGTAATTTAAATTATAGTAATAATTATATAAAATAATAATGTAATAAAATATTATTAAGATTAAATAAAATTTATATTTTAAATAAAAACTTAATTATAAAATTTACTAATAACAATATGTTTTAAATAAGAGTAAAATTAAATTATTAATTAATTACTATAATTTGGCATCTTGACCTAATCGTTAAGACCAAATTATCTTAAAACTTTGACATAATATTAATTATAAATAATAATTTCTATAATTTATAGAAATTATTACATATAATTGGTAGACTCGGGGTTGACACTTAGATATTTAAAATCAAGCAGGGGGGGACGGGTATTACCCTGCTTTGATTTTAAAAAAAATAAATCTTTCTTTATTAAAAATTATTTATTTTTTTTTATTAATATAAAAGTTTTTTTTTTTATTTAAAGTACACACATTTAATTTTTAAGAAATTGTTACAATATTTATATTTTTTTATAAATTTAAAGTATAATTAATTGTTTATAATTTAAGTAATTTTATAGAATTATTGAATTAATTTTATATCAATAATTCATTTTTGTTTTAATTTTTATAAATATAATAATATAATATTCAAATATAATTTAATTAAAAATAATTATAAAATAAATATATAGAAAATAGTTTTTACTATTTTCTTTAATATTTTTAAGTTAAATAAATTGTTTTTAAAGATTAATATAATAAATTTAATAATCTTTAATTATTTTAAATAATACTTGTAATTATTTTCAAAATAAAATAAAATTTTTATAATATTTAATTAATAAATTTGATAATATTTAAATAATAATTTTTATAATAAGTAATAATTTTTAATAATAATTTTTAATAATAAATTTAATTAATAATCTTAATAATTTTATAATAATATTTAATAGTTATAATAAATAAATTTTTATAATAATATTTAATAATTTTAATAATTTTATAATATTAATAATTTATAATAATTTTTAGAATAATATTTAATTAATAATTTTAATAATTTTATAATAATTTTTATAATAATATTTAATTAATATTTTTAATAATTTAGTATCTTAAAAGTATAATTTTAATATTTACAATTGTATTTTAATATATACATATATTTAATAATATAACAATAAAGTGATTAATTAAAATTTATTTACATTATTTACAAATTAAAATTAATTTATATCAAAATAAATTAAATTTACAATGAGTTTTAGGTTATGAAGAATATAGGAAAGTACAATTTAGTAAAGAATTATTAATAATAAAATAAAGGTTATTAATTCATTCTTTACCATAATTAAAGAAATTGCTCCTGTAGCAAAGTCGGTTAATGCGTCGTGCTTATAGGGAAGTACTTTCTATGCAACGCGAAGGTCGTGAGTTCGAGCCTCACCAGGAGCATTTTTATTTTAAATTATTTTATTAATATTAACACCCAAAAAACAAATTCAATAAAAATAAAAAAAAAAAAATTACGATATAATAAATTTATATAAGGTCAAATTTTATTTTAGAATTAGTTAAGCTAATTTTTAAATAGACAGAAAATTAACTAACTTTAGTAATAATGAAAATAAATAAAAAGAATTAAAAAACCTTAATCTTTAAAACATGAACCTGCCATCCAAAATGGATATAGCTTAGCAGGCTACCACACTGACCACTTTTCCAAATTATTATCTTTGATTGTATAGTGTAATAATTTTAAAAATTTTATTTTATAATTAATAAAACCATGCTAATAAAATAATCTCTCGTTTATTATGACTCTTAGTATCTTGCCCTTTAAGTCGAGCTCCTGTACGAATTATTACTTGAGTTATTACGAAGGTTTGATATTTATGTCTTACAATGCAATTATTAACATGGTCATCATTTTTAATAAATTATTGATCCTTTATTCATGTCTTATTTATCTTATTTTTTCTAAAGAATTCTTAAATCAATTATTTATCTAAATTTTGATCTTCATCTATCCAGGAGTCTTCATTTGACCCTTTCCAAGAGATAAGGAAACGATTATTTACTTTATAAGTTCTTATATTAAATATTTTATCTGGAATCATATCAAAATTATTTATAGCTAAATTTAAACTCCTTCGTCAATTAATATTTCTATCTTCAAATTCATTTCTATAATAAGATTTAAGTAAAGAAACATGAAAAATTGGATGGCAATGCATATTATTAGGTAGTTTAAGTTTATACTCTAAGGGACTAACTTTTTCAATTATTTCAAAAGGACCTATTAATTAATCGGCAAGTTTTCTTTTAACATTCTTTGTAGTAGACCCTTTAAGTAACAAACTTTTTTACCGACTTCGAAATTAGGGGAAGGAAGTCTTTTCAAATCTGCATATATTTTATAAGCTTTCTTAGCTTCTTCTAAGTTTCTTTTTGAAAATTCAATGTTACTATTAATATCTAATATCCTTTTTTCAGTTCAACTTAGTCTTTCTGAAGATGGAATCTCAGGACTAAACTTAGGATTAAAACCAAAGATTGTGAAGAATGGTGATTGATTTATTGATTGATGTAAAGTATTATTATAATCAAATTCAGGGAAAGGTAGAAAATCGACACAATTATTTTACCTTTCATTTATGAAATAACGAAGATATTGTTCCAATATTCCGTTCACCCTCTCCGTTTGACCATCAGTCTCCGGATAGTTGGAAATAGAAAGAAAATGAGCAATATCAAGAAGATTACATAAGCGATTCCAAAATCCAGATGTAAATTGCGATCCTCTATCAGAAATAATAAAATCAGGAAAACCATGTAACTTAAAAATATTCGAGATAAGAGAACAAGCAGCAATAGAAGTAGTTGGAAGACAACGAAAAGGGATAAAATGAGCCATTTTTGTCAAACGATCAACAACTATTATCGTAGTCATATTTTTGAACTTAGATAATTCAATGATGAAATCCAAAAAAATATCAGACCAAACTCTATCAGGAGTGGCAGAGGGTGAAAGAAGTCCATATAGCTTGTGTCTAGAAATTTTAGATTTACAGTAAACTTTACAAGATTTAATAAATTTTTTAACATCAAGAGAAAAATTAGGCCATCAAAAAATTGAGGCTAAGTAATTCTTGAGTTTTAGAAACACCAAAATGGCCAGCAGTAGGAGAGCCATGATAAAGTTCAAGAACTCTCGTTCGAATCGATTTAGAAACATAAATCAAATTATTAAAAAGTAAGAATCATTCTTTGTCAATTACAAATTTATCAATATTTTTAATTTTAGGAATATCAAAATTATTAATAGATAAGGACGTTCTAAAGAAATTATAGAATTCATTATGCTCAAAAGTATTTAAAATAGAATTAGTCAGTCTATCATTATTAATAGTAAGACAGTTAATAAAACGACAAGAAAAATTAAATTCATAATTAAATAAATGATTATTTCTCCTAGATAATAAGTCAGATTTACCAGATTTTTTCCCAGCTCTAAAGAAGAGATTAAAATCAAAACGAGATAAAAATTCATACTATCTAATTTGACAATGTGAAAGCATTTCCGGTTTTCTTGTAAATGTTAGGTTTTTATGATCAGTATAAATAATAAAGGGATGACCAACACCCTTTATAAAGTGACGCAATTGTTCCAAAGCAACTTTAATAGCATAAATGGGGTTGTTTCTTTGAGACTTAGTCAAATTAGAAGAAATAAAGCCCACTGAGTGGAGTTTGCCATCAATTTCTTGAGAAAGTACAGCACCAACTGCAAAGTTACTAGCATCAGTTTCAACAATAAACAATTTATTACTATCAGGATTAATTAAAATTGGAGCAAATATGAAAAGTTCCTTTTTATTTTACAAAAGCTTTGTGTTGCTCAGCTCCCTAAATGAAATGTACAATTTTACGAGTGAGTTTATGTATTGGTAAAGTTATTTTGGCAAAATTTTAATAAAAACTCTATAATAATTACAAAGTTCAATCAATAACTAAACTTCTTTGACATTAGAAGGTACAGGCCAATCTAAAATAGCTTTAATTTTTTTCAGATTCAGGTTTAAGACCATCTTTAGATATGATGTAACCCAGGAAGGAGGCTTCCATTATGTCGAACTCACATTTTTCTAGTTTAACGTATAAATCGTTATCTAAAAGTTTCTTTAACACTTTTCTAACATGTACATAATGCTCTTCAAAGTTATTTGAATAAAAATAAGAATATTATCTATATATGAAATAACAAAATCATCTAAGTAGTCACTAAGAACATCGTTTATAAAATGTTGAAATGTTGCAGGTGCATTCTTTAATCCAAAAGATATAACGAGTTCTAAAAGCAGTTTAATACTCGTCACCTTCTTTAATTCTTTCTAAGTTATATGCAGATTTAAAATCTAACTTAGTAAAATATTTAGTACCTTTAACTCTGTCAATTATTAATGGTAAAGGATATTAATTTCTAATAGTCATTTCATTTAATTTTCTATAATCAATACATAATCTCAAAGTGCTATCTTTCTTTTTAACAAATAATACAGGAGCACCAGCAGGTGATTTGGATTTTCTAATAATTCCTTTTGCTAAATTTTCTCTAATATACTTTTTCAATTCATCCCTTTCTGTTTCTGATAAAGGATAAATCCTAGCACATTAACCAGAAGGGAAGAAAATTTTTCTTGAGTCATGGTAGTTCATTAGACAATGTTATTCAATCCAAGGAATACCTAAAATGATATCTACATCAGGGATATAAAGTGCATAGAGTTGAATAACTTCAAAATGGTTCTTGAAATATAAGATACACTTTTCCGTTTGTTCGTATATGGTAGAAATACCATATCTTTGTCCAGTAACATTGAAAGGTCTTTTAACTTCATTAAATTTAATTTTGTTGTTGTTAACGATCGTTGGATGAATAAAATTCAAATCGGAACCAGAGCCAATAAGAACCGTAACTAGAACTTCTTCAGTATCATTTGTTTTTATTTAGAAAGTAATGATATTGTTCTTTCTTTTATTCATAGCATTTTCTTCATCAGTTATAGCTCTAATATTTTGAGTATCATTGGATTCCTTTATCATTCTAATTCTTCTTAATTTTGCTGATAGAAGATTTTCATTGGTTTATCTAATTTTATTCTTGTATTTAACTCCAGAAGGTCTTTTTCTGTTAGGACAATTAAACTGTAAGTGTCCTGGTTGTTTACATAAAAAACATAGACCTTTTTTCTTTTATCAGAAAAGTCTCTTTTGTTTTCAATAAAAAAAGTTTGATTATAGTTCTGGTCGTATCTTCCATATCTATTGTTCTTGATCCTAAATAAATCAACTTCCATAGGATCTTTAATTATTTTATTATTAAATCTATATTCAGATATTCA
Source organism: Neocallimastix lanati (nom. inval.) (assembly GCA_016946835.1). Classification (NCBI taxonomy): domain Eukaryota; kingdom Fungi; phylum Neocallimastigomycota; class Neocallimastigomycetes; order Neocallimastigales; family Neocallimastigaceae; genus Neocallimastix; species Neocallimastix lanati (nom. inval.). The sequence goes on along the minus strand of JACVTC010000023.1, from coordinate 336,019 downwards.
ATATACAATATACAATATGCAATTTATAATAATTAATTTTAGTAATTAATTTTATTATATTTAACTAATTATTTAATATTAGAAATTTAATTAGGATTATAAATCTTTATTTTATTAATTATCTAATTATTTTATTGAAAGATCCAATAATTATTATTTTATTATATTTTATATAGTTAATATATATATATTTATATGTTAAGACTAAATTTATTAATTGATTATATTGTTATTATTTTTAAATTAATATAAAAAGGAATTGAAATTCCAAATGAATATAATCTTTTTAACAATATTAAATTAACCTAATAAATTATTAATAGTATTAAAACTTATTAAAACAATAAATAAAAAATCTAATGAAAAATAAATTTTAATTAATTTATAAAACTTTGTGTGTAATAATTAATTTTAATTTTAATTAATTGTTATAAATAATAAAACATCTTAACTTGGCCAGAATAACTCAAACTTATAAAATAAATCGACAAACAATTAATCCCACAAAATAAAATTATTGTTTTTTTTATGCTAATAGAACTTTCCTTTATTCCAAAAATCATTATTTACAAAATTATTAATAAATATTAATATCTTTCAAAGTAAATTTATGTATTATGCATCCATAAAAATCTGATAATTTTATTATTAATTAAATTACGAATAATTTATTTTAATTATTAATATATTAGTCTTTTTAACAATATTCAATATTATTATTTACAATAACTTTAATAATATTAATATTAAAAATACATCATTATTCTATATTATTATTAAATTTTTTATAATATTTTTATACTCATCAATATATTAATTTATTTTACGTAAAAAATACAATAATCTGAATCTCATGATTAACAACTAAACCTATATTAGTGATACAACTTCAACAACTACACCTTAATAATTCACCATTTTCTGTAAAACTTTATTACTATTTAATTAATTATAATTTTAAAATAATTATATTTTATGGTAAATATGAAAGTATTAATAGGTGTAAAATTTCGAAAGATGAATAAAGAGTATTGTAATGATTTCTAATAGAAATAGATTACAAATAACAAAATGACACTTAAATCAAAAATAACACGAAATTAAAATTCTCTTTTTTCAAAAAATAATCTTTATTAATTAAAAAAAATAAATCTCTTATTGTTATTAACTATTTTATAGTCAATAACTAATACATCGATTTAAATGATAAAATTACATTTATTTATATTTCTTCATGATTATATTATAATATATTATTCCTATCTAATTTACATATATTACTATTTATTTATAAACAAAATATTTATTAATAATTTTATTAAATAACAATTAACTAAAACTAAACAATAATTAATTCAATAAACTTTCAACTTATTTACAATAATAATTAAATTCAATAAGAACTTATTTATTATTTATTTATTATTTAAATATTATTAATACTAATATTTATATATTTACAATTCAAAACTATTTTTATAAACTGTTTAAACTAATTTTAACTATTTAAAACTATTCCGAAATTAATTTTAAAGTAATTTAAACTAATTAAACTAAATTTAATAAAATAACTAAATTAACTAACTTTAAATTATTTAAATTAAATTATCCAAAATTATTTACATATTAATATTTCCTTTTGAAATATTTACATAAATTTATAATTAATTTTCATAAACGTAAATCATAAATTTATGTAATTTTATTACATTAATTAATTATTATATAATTAATTATTAAAGATTTTATTAAATCTTTTTAAGCATTTAAAGATACGAATACTTTAGTTAATAGTTCAGTCAATAGTTTTTAAAATATAATTTTTTAAATTATTGTGCTGTCTATATTATAATTGTATTTTTGCACAAGCGTTAACATTCATTATAGTAAGTGATAAATTAAGAGAATCATATCTACCCATATTGGACTGTTATCGCAAATATTAATAGATGAAAAATTGAAATTCATTAGTATATGAATTGGAATTAAATTTCGTTTTATGACAATTTCATTTAAAATTTAAAATTTATTTTTATTATAAAAAAATAATATTAGGAATATTTAATATATAGAAACAAAGGGCTTTGGACTATTTTAATAAAAATTAATTCAATTTAATTTAACCCATAAGAAATTAATAAAAATAAATTGAAAAAAAAAATGATAACTTCATGGAGATTTTCCGCTGAATTTTCAGCAGAAATTACACTCATTAGAAAGTTTTGCTCGAGATCTACAACTATAAATTTCAGCCCATTTTGGCTACAAGAATAAGAAATATATATAAAAAATAATTTAATTATTTAAGTAGCCCCGTAAATAATGAATTAATATTTTATATAGATAAAATTTTTAATTAGATCTGTATGTTATTAATCATTATAATTAAATTATACAGAATTAATAATTAATAATAATTTAAAATATTTAAAATAATTTAGTTTTATATAAATTATTATAATATAATAATTATTAGTAATTAGTTTACTAAACAATTTCAAAAAGATTTTAAGGAATTCCTTAAAATTCTAATTCTTTCTAAAAGACTTTTTAAATAGTCTTATATTATTTTATTATTAAAACTATATTCGAATATATAACTTATTAATTAGAGTAATAGTATTAATTCCTTCTATTAATCTTAATAAAATATATTTCTAAAATATTAGAAGATTTTAATAAAAATTAATTTTTAATTTTTTAATTCTTAATTATAATAAATGACACATCTTAACTTGACCAATATAACTCAAATCAAACTAAAAACTTAATAGTGCCCTAAAAAAGTGTTTTGTTCTTTTGTTAAATTTTAAATCGTTTATACAAAATCAAGTAAATTTAAAAATTATAAGCAAAAGAATCAAGTTTTTCACAAATATTATACTATTACAAAATTAGTGGATGCCTGTAAAAGAAACACCAAAATAGATTACAATAACAACACAGTAAGAATTTATTTTATTAAAATTTTTTATTAAAAATATTTTTTTCTTAATATTATAATACATTATAATACATTTATTATCAATTTATAAAACTAAATGTAAAGTTTAATAGAAACTAAAATATATCATATATATGTTAAAAAAAAAAAAGGTAAAAATTTTTTTTTTTTTTTTTTTTTTTAAACATAACTTATATTTTTTAAAAATCAAATAAAATATTAAAATAAACTATTTTAAACAATGGTTAACCAAAATAAGCAAAACATGGAAAACGGATTTGACAAGAGCTTAGACAGAGCCGATAAGGCCGCAATTGACAAAGTTGTAGGCTGATTTAAGGGAATCTACATTTCGGTGATCTTATTAATTTAAAAAAAAATCGATAAATAAAAAAACAATAATGAAACAAAGAAACAAAAATTTAAAGAATTGACTTTTTTTTTTTTTTTTCGTATTTTTTTTTTTTTTATTAAATTTTAATATTTTATTTATATATTTTTTTATTGATTATTTATCTATTTTTTTTTTAAATATAGAATTTATTACTCATTATAATTATTGTAAGATTTTACTCTATATTTCTTGAATTATAATTTATTACATTTTATAGTAGTATAGTAGCATTCGAATCTATATTTCTTTATTTATAAACCTTTACTTTTCGTAATCATTTTGTAAAATTCTCCTTTAGATTACATTAATGTTTTTGGAGATCCTATTTCTTCTTTTTTTTTATTTTTAATTACCACTGAGAGTCCTTGAAACTTTTAATCTATTATAAGATCATTGTATAAAAATAATGATATCACTATCATTTCCGATTTAATTTTAGATTAAAAATATGATAATTGCTCACTCATTTTATAGTAGGTCCTCCGTATTATGCTTATTCAATATGAAAGTATTCTTAATAATAAAAATATTTTGCTCTTTATCAACTTTCCTTTAATATTTTATATTTTAGGTTCTTAATGAATGATATTACATCATCTCAATTTGTGTGAATACATTTTATATATCGAGTTTTACATCTCTTTCAGTTATAGTCCACTTTGAAGATAAACCCTTACTTTTGTATATTTCCTCTTTGTAGTTTTAGCGATAACCATTAATGTAAATTGTTAATTATATTATTGGTGTACTTGATGATAATTATTTTAATTAAACTTATTAGTAAATAATGTAAATCATTTCATAATTGATTAAAATTCCATACTTCAATTAATTTCTTCTTGTAGATTAATTTATGTTAATTTTCCCTATAAGGTTATTTTATTCATTTCAAAAATAAATATTATATTTAAGTAATCAAAATAATCAACTCAAATTAACTTTTCTTTAACATATTATGAATTATATATTATGATTTCTTAAATATTTTACTATTCTAATATATTTCTTTTTAGTATTTGGATTATTATATTTAAAACTATTTTATATGAGATCTCTAACCTTTAGTCTCCTCCATTATTATAACTTAAAGTATAGTTATTTTAATATTTTACAAGTTTTTTTATATATGTAATTTTTCACTATTTAATAATTTTGTGCCATATAATCTATATAATTTTAATATATTTATCTTAATTTATTATTATTTAAAGTTTCATTTTATATCATTTCTTTGTAAGAATCTATAATTATTTTTTTAAATAAAATAATATTTTCTTAGTTAATTCATAATAGTAATAAATTTATGTAATTATATTATATTTATTCATTTAAATATTATTAATAACTTATTTAATTTATTTTAGATATTCATTAATTTAATATAACACAATTTTTTTTAATTAATTATTATCTATACATTTATTAATAATAATAATTTATTTATTCATACATTTAATTATTAAATTTATTAGTCTTAGTTTATTCATTTAATTAAATTGTAAACAAAAACTTTATGTATTTTATTATATATTCTGTATCTTGTTTGTTACATAATTTAATTTTGTTAATATATTATTTTACTTATAAGTAAATTTATATTTTTATGATTGAAATAGGTTTTATTATTTTATTCTTTTATTTACGATCATTGGATTAGATTAACGAATCGGTAAATTAGGGGTTTTTTTCCAATCACTTCTTAGAAGTAATTGTTTTTACTTAATTAATATAATAATAATGATCAATTTGGATAGAATATTGATAGAAAATTTTTCTTTTCTTTCGATCTAATCTTTTCCTAGATAAGAGATTTGTTAAGATAAGAAATCCCATTCTTTATTTAACCTTATTTTTGAAAAAAAGTATAAATAAGGCTCTTGAGTTCTCTTTGAGAAATCAAGAGTTATTATTATAACAATTATAATATAATAATCACTGTAATAAATATTTTATATTTCTAATTTAATAAACCAAGTTTTTATAAAACTAAATTAAAAAAAAAAACCCTATATTATTAGTTTATTAAAATTCGTTATAATAAACTCTTCCCTTTTAAAAGATAAGTCTAATAAATTAGTAATAATATATATAGTTATTCAATAATAATAGTTAAAAGAACGGTTCCTTTATTAATATTAATTTAGTTTTATTAATAATTTAACCCATAAACATGTTTATTAGTAGAGTTTAGTATAGTTTTATATTTAGTTTACATTAATTATATGAGAGATTTTAGTGATTAATTACATTTTATTGAATGATTTTATTATATTTTAACTAGTTAATAACTGTTTTATATTGATAAATAATAAACAATGTATTTTTTTATTATCGAATTCTAATTAATAAATAAAATAAATAGACTAAATATTAAAGTGTTAATATTATTATTATATATATTATTTTATATAATAAAATAATATATTATTTTGTCAAATTATTCCCTACTGTTCTCGTCCATATAAAATAAAATAAATATTGATAATGTTGTTTTATGAGTATTACTTATCATTTATATCAGGTAAAATTAATATAAACTAAGATAACACAAATAACAAATAAGTAAAGAGTAATAAATATTAATGGATTTATAATTGAAAATCACTTATAGATCCATTAATGTTTAATTTCGTAATTGACAAAATTTATTTTAAATTCAATTTTTATTATTAAAATAAATATTAGGAATATTAAATAAATATTAGAAGCCAAAGGATTTGGTCTAAATTACTAAAGATAATTCAATTTAATTTAACCCTTACAAAATTGAATAATTTGACTGAAATTAAGGATAACTCAGCAAATAATGGAAAAATCACATTGAGATTTCCCACCAAAATATATATATTAGAAAGCCACGACGGAGATCTATAATATATTAATTTTATCTCAATTGGACCACTAGGACACGAAATATTGGAAATTAAGGAAATTTTAAATATATAAAAAATAGTTTCATTATTTAAATAGACCCTAAATAATTAGCTAATAATTTATATAAATAAAATCTTTAATCTGTATTTTATATTACTAATTTATTTAAATAAATATTAATAATTAAATTATACAGAATTAGTAAATAGTATAATTTATAATATTTTAAATAACTAATCGTTTAGACAAATTTTATAAGTTAGTTAAATAATTTCTAAAAGATTCTAAGGAATTCTTTATTATACTAAAGATTTCCAAAAAAGGACTTTTAATTAGTCTTAATATCTTAATCATTTTTTTTTTTTATATTATTATACTATTAAATTATTTTATTATTAAATTGTTTTATTAATAATTATATAGTTATTTTATTATGAGATTCTTATCAATATTTTTTTTATTTTTATATATTATATAGTTAATATACATATATGAATCTATTATGATTAAATGATTAAATGTATTATTTAATCTTAATATATAAACTATGATAATTATAATGACCATTATAATAATAAATACAATAATTATAATAGTAATTATGATAGTAATAAAACTAGTAACAATAATAATAAAACAAAAAAACAAAACTAACAGTAAAATTATGATTTATTCCATTTTCTTGATAAAAATTTTGAAAAAGTTGCTATTACTGAATTCTTTACCAATATCAGATTTAAAAGATTTAATTGTAATGTTTGAAAAAATTAAAAATTTTCATTATACCAAAATGATAAACTTGTTGAAGATATCGCTTTCGTTTTCAGAGAATGTAATACACCCATATTTTGAGTGATCGTCAAGAATAGATAAAAAGTATACTTGTTATTATTAATAGAATGTGCAATTGGGCCAACTACGTCCAAGGGTATTAAGTCGAATATTTGATTTATTGTATTGGTTGAACGTATATAAGTGTAAAGATGTGATTATCCCAATCACATTTTAAATTAAAAATTTTTCTTGTGTAATTCAAAAATGTAAATTATTCTTTGATTTATAAAATAATAAACAAAGTAAATAAATCATATGAACTAAAATTTTGAATTATATTCTTAAGCCACAAGATAAATTTTTAATGTAATAATTTTTATAAAATTTAATTCTGAGAAAATTATTGTTGTAAAATAATTTAAATGAATTAATTAAAGTTTAAAACAAAATAAATTAATAATTTATTTTGTGAAAATTAAGTTTCAAAATTTAATCATGACTCCTTTAACATTGTTTTTAAATCGAAAATAAATAAAGTCTTTATTTATAATATTAAAATAATAAATAGATAATAAATGTACTTAATTTTAATTATTTAGTATTTAGTTTAATTAATAATTATATTTTTCTAAATTTAGCTATAGTTTATAAATTTATTATTTAATAAAATTCATTAGGATAGTTTTATATTAAAATATATGTAATTTAAATAAAATAATATATTATCAATGTATTTAGGAAAAGTATAAATAGAAGATACTTTTCACATTTTTTCTCGATGTAATTGTTATTTAACAAATAATTATTAAATATTAATAAAATATATTTTAATAAAAAATTTTTTAATAAAATAAAATTTATTGTATTTTGTTATTATAATCTATTTTAGTGTTTTCTTTTACAATAACAATTACCTTTTATTTTACAAAATACGTTGCAATAACAGAATCCGCAAGCTGAAGATTTTTTTTTTGGTCTACCGCCGGTCAAGAGTTTTTATTCAGAGCTACCATTTTGGAATCAATAATTGGACTGTAATTGAGGGCCACAATTCAGGACTTAAATGAAAATTGTATCTAGTAATACAGACTAAAATAAGTGGAAAAAAAAACTCCTAATAATCAGTAAAAATAACATATCAAAATTAATAAACTATTTATAAAAAATTAGTTTACTCGACAGTCACCATACATAATTGGATAGAGACCTGGTCGACTTTACTAATATAATTATAAAATTATTAATTTTGAGAAAACAAAACAAAACAAAGCAAAAAACAAATAAATAAATAAATAAATAATAAATTTTCTTAAATTGGAAGACTTAGAAAGACTCTTTGAAACATTATCCTTGGAAGAGATAATGGAGAATCACGAAGAAAACGATGCATTTGGGGTAATTAATAAGCCGCCATCATTTACTGGAAGAAAATGCGACCTTGAGGGATTCCTTACAAGGGCAGAACTAGCAATGGAATCCCGACCAAATCAATTTAATAACGATGCAGCAAGAGTAAGATTCCTAATGTCTTACATGCTTGGGAAACCTTTGGAATGGGTCTCTTGCTTGCGTAGGAATAATAGCCCATTACTTAACTCATACGATGACTTCGTGAAAGAGTTAAAATCAAACTTCGGTGATTATACCAGCGAATCCATTGTTGCCAATAGTAATCTGTGTAGTATTTATCAGAAGAAGAATGGGCACGTATTTGAATATATTTCAGAATTTCAAAGGATCGCTCAGTACTCTGACTTTAATGAAAGTGCAAAAATATATATGTTCATTAGAGGATTAAAACAACCATTAAGAGAGAAACTTGCTTTAATCGATCCAAATCCTAGATCTCTTGATAGGTTAACTACTACAGTATTAAATATAGAAAGCTTAATTAGAAGAAACGAAAAGGTAGAATTTTTTAGTAATACTGATGCGCATAACGACCCAATGGACATCGACCTTTACCGTATAAAAAGAGGTCCCAACGAGAGAAAATATACTTACCGTCCAATAAAGTATAAAGAAGAAAAGAGAGATTATTCAGAAGAAAGAAAGAAGGGCGTTTGTTTCCTATGTAAGCAACCCGGACATCTTAAATTCAATTGTCCAAATAAGATAAAGCCAAAAAACTTAAGGTTAATTATGAAGGGAAAAGATACCGATGATAGTGTTATGGGTAACTTTTCAAATATGCGTAGAATAAGAAGACTTACTGAACAAGAAGAACTTGTAATGATGAGAAAAGTTACTTGCGAAGACAAAAATCAACAAAAAACAAATATTTTAGATTTTTTTATCAAAACTAATGAGATTGAAGAAAGCAAGGTTAAGGTTCTTATTGACTCTGGATCCGACTTAAATTTTATCCATCCGGAGGTCGTAAAGAAACTTGGTATTAAGACCGAAAGGATCAACAAGTCTTTTAGCGTTTCAGGACTTGGATATGGAATCGCTAATGTCACTAAAGAAACTGAAAAATATATTCTACGTTATAAGAACCACTTAGAAATTATTCAATTTTATGTTCTCCGAATCCCAGATGTAGATGTGATTCTAGGACTACCTTGGATTGATAAGCACAGTCCAAGTAATTACCATGATGCTAAGAAAATCGCTTTTAGTTCTGGTTTTTGTGCTCGCCATTGTAATAATGGAAAAAGAAGAAGAAGCAAAAGAAAAAGGACTACTAAGAGAAATAAGATGGCTATTCTTGAACAAGAACTTAAAGTAACTGATGAAGAAAAAAGGGAAAAACCATCCTGTTCAAGATCCACTTTAAAATATTATTCTGACTCCGAATCCGAACCCGAACCATATTTCAAAGGACGAGTTGTTCGAACTATAAATGATGAATCCGATAGTGATTATGATTTAGATGATAATTTTATGTACGATAATATTAGTGAAAGTGAATTAGAAAAAAGTTTAGAATGTGAAAATGATAGTGATAGTATAGTTAAAAATGACTCATGTAATAATATTAATTCATGTAATAATATTAATGTTTCATGTAAAAAGTTTAAATCTTGTAACGAAAATGAAAATTTAAATAAAAATCAAAATTCGGTCACCGTACCAATCATCTATTTAGATTATAAAGAAGTGTTTAATGAAAAAAATTGTAGTGTGTTACCTCCACATAGAGTATATGATTGTGAGATAAATTTAAAAGATAATTCAATTTTATTTTATGGTCCTTTGTATCCTTTGACGGAATTAGAGCGTGAAGAATTAAAGAAACAATTAAAGGAATTATTAGATAAAGGATTCATTAGAAAATCCACTTCTCCTGCTGGTGCTCCAGTTCTATTTGTTAGAAAAAAAATGGTACATTACGTTTAGTTATTGATTATAGAAAGTTAAATGAAATGACGATACCTAATTCATATCCTTTACCTTTAATTAGTGAACTACTTGATAGAGTTAAAGGTGCTAAAATATTTACGAAACTAGATTTAAAATCCGCATATAATCTAGTCCGTATTAAAGAAGGCGATGAATATAAAACTGCCTTTAGAACCAGATATGGGCATTTTGAATTCTTAGTTATGCCTTTCGGACTAAAGAATGCACCTGCTACTTTTCAGCACTTTATCAATGATGTTCTCAGTGATTATTTAGATGATTTTGTCATTTCTTATATTGATGATATTCTTATCTTTTCCAATAATATCGAAGAGCATCACATACATGTTAAAAAGGTATTAAAAAGATTACTTGAAAATAATTTAGTTGTGAAATTGGAAAAATGTGAATTTGATAAATCGGAAACCACTTTCCTTGGCTATGTAATTTCGAAAGATGGATTAAAAATGGATAATGAAAAAGTTAAAGCAATTTTAGAATGGCCTTCTCCAACAAACGTTAAGGAAGTCCAATCGTTCATTGGTCTTTGCAATTATTATCGTCTTTTCATAAAAGATTTTGCTAAAATCGCAAATCCTATTCACAAACTCACTAGAAAAAATGTTGAATTTGTTTGGGGTAAAGATCAACAAGACGCTTTCGATAAGTTAAAGCATTTATTTACTTCTGCTCCTATCTTAAGAAATCCTGACAGTGATAAACCTTTTATAGTTGAAACTGATGCTAGTAACTTTGCTGTTGGTGCTGTATTATCACAAGAATTTGAAGGTAAATTACATCCCGTTGCATTTCTCTCGAAAAGTTTAACTAAATGTCAGAGGAATTACCAAATTTATGATAAAGAATTGTTAGCAATCAAATTAGCACTTGAGGAATGGCGACATTACTTAGAAGGTGCTCGACATCAATTTATCGTTTATACTGATCATAAAAATCTTACTTTCCCTAGAAAACCAGAAATGCTCTCTCAACGACAAATTCGTTGGTACGAATTTTTATCTAGATTTGATTTTAAGCTTATTTATCGTGCTGGAAAGAAGTCTGGCAAACCTGATTTACTCTCAAGAAGAAGTGATCATTTATTCGCCAATTTACGAACTGTGTCAAAATGTTGTTTAACAATTAGTAAAAAATCTAGTGATTCTCTCATTAATTCCATATTGTCTTCATTAAATTCGGATGAATTATTTTGTAAAATTAAAACTTATTTAAGCAACAATTCCTCATCTTCGCCTCCTATAAATAATATAAATAAAGTAAAAATTAATGAGGAAGGATTTCTACTTTTTGATAATTTGATTTATGTTCCTGAATCATTAAGAACAAGGATTCTTGAACTCCATCATGATTCAGTTTCTGCTGGACACTTTGGTATTAAAAAAACGTCCGAACTTATTTCCCGTAATTTTTGGTGGCCAAAATTATTCAATGATGTTTCAAGGTTTGTTAGGTCTTGTGAGATTTGTTGTAAAAACAAGGTCCCACGTCATAAACCTTACGGTCTTCTTTCACCTCTTTCTACACCGAATAAACCAGGGTCTGAATTGTCTATGGATTTTATTGTTGATCTGCCTAAGTCTAAAGATCTTACTTGTATTATGGTTGTTGTAGATCGTTTAACTAAAATGGCACATTTTATTCCCTTTCGCTGTCTTCCTACTGCTGCCATTGCCGCTGATGCTTTTCTTTCTACTATTTTTCGTTTGCATGGCTTACCGGAATCTATTATTTCTGACAGAGGTTCTCAGTTTACTTCTGCGTTTTGGAACAGACTATGTAGCCTTTATGACATTGAACATTCTCTTTCTACTGCTAATCATCCTCAAACAGATGGTCAAACGGAGAGGGTGAACGCGATATTGGAACAATATCTCCGTTGCTTCATCAATGAAAGACAAAACAATTGGGCTGATCTTTTACCATTTGCTGAGTTCTCATATAATAACTCTATACAGCAATCAATTAATCAAACACCATTTTTTGCAAATTATGGATTTAATCCTAAAGCTCATCCAGAAATTCCATCTAATAAAAGACCTAGTAGGGCGGAAAAACGTGTAATTGAGATTAATGAAAATATAAATTTTTTAAAAGAGAATTTACATAGAGCAAAAGAAACTTATAAGAAATATGCTGATCAAAAAAGAATGGATCCTCCTAAATTCGAAGTTGGTGATAAAGTTTGGTTACTTAAAGGAATTAACGTAAAAAATAAGAAAAAGAAACTTTCTAATCAAATGGCTGGTCCCTTCAAAATTAGTAAGAAAATAAGTGATTTAGCTTATGAACTTAATCTTCCAAAGGGAATGCGTTGCCATCCAGTTTTTCATGTTTCATTACTCGAACCTTACTATGAAAACGAATTTAAAGATAGGAGAAATTGCAAAAGAAAAAATATACATTTAACAACTGATTATGAAGAAAGAATTCCGGAAAGAATTAACGACATGAAGAGACGTAATGGAAAAAACTTTTACTTTGTTTCTTGGAAAGGTCGTAATATTGTCGAAAACAGTTGGATTGAAGAAAGTCAAATCCCTGATCCACAGTTAATTCAAGAATACCAAAAAAGATGCAGAAAAGGAAAACAACCAACTGATACTGAAGAATCCGTTGAACCGGAATATTATGTCAGGCATAAGTATCAACCTTTTACGATAGATATACCTTCGAGAAAACTTTGATCTTGCAGGAGCTCGATTTAAGGAGGGAGATTGTAAAGATGTGATTATCCCAATCACATTTTAAATTAAAAATTTTTCTCGTGTAATTCAAAAATGTAAATTATTCTTTGATTTATAAAATAATAAACAAAGTAAATAAATCATATGAACTATAATTTTGAATTATATTCTTAAGCCACAAGATAAATTTTTAATGTAATAATTTTTATAAAATTTAATTCTGAGAAAATTATTATTGTAAAATAATTTAAATGAATTAATTAAAGTTTAAAACAAAATAAATTAATAATTTATTTTGTGAAAATTAAGTTTCAAAATTTAATTATGACTCCTTTAACATTGTTTTTAAATCGAAAATAAATAAAGACTTTTTATAATATTAAAATAAAATAATAAATAGATAATAAATGTATTTAATTTTAATTATTTAGTATTTAGTTTAATTAATAATTATATTTTTCTAAATTTAGCTATAGTTTATAAATTTATTATTTAATAAAATTCATTAGGATAGTTTTATATTAAAATATATGTAATTTAAATAAAATAATATATTATCAATGTATTTAGGAAAAGTATAAATAGAAGATACTTTTCACATTTTTTCTCGATGTAATTGTTATTTAACAAATAATTATTAAATATTAATAAAATATATTTTAAAAATTTTTTAATAAAATAAAATTTATTGTATTTTGTTATTGTAATCTATTTTAGTGTTTTCTTTTACAATAAGGTTTATTTCTCATTTTTGAATTAATACAAATTTTTGCCTTTGTTTTGAATATTTATTATTTATGTTGTTTAATTTACTTTTGATTTTTGATATTTCATAATGGCCAAGACGTCTATGCATAGCTCCATTATTTGATTATTTATTAGTGTGTTATTGATTTCATAATTATAATTTTGATTAATGGTTGAAAAGTTTGTTGGATTTTTTTTTCTTTTTTTTTTTTTTGAGATAAAATTTTTAAATAAAAGTTATCTATAGTCAATATATTTTTTGTTTCAATATATTTATTATTAGAATATGAAATTAAATATGTTCAAAATTAAATTTGTATTTGAAATACATTATTTAAATTATTGTTAAAATAATTTCATTGAATTATTTTAAGCCACTATTAATATAAATAATTTAATTTTTGTCAAACATTTTTTAATTTTATTTTTTTTCGAAATGTAATATTAGTACTATACGCCACAATAAAAATAAATTTTACTGAAATGCTACTCTCCCCATAATTTAAATATCATATTTAAACCTTAACCCTAAATTATTAATTAGGTAACCCTTTGATTTAATAAAATATTATTTTCATATTTTTTTAAAAAAAAAAAAAAAAAAACACTTTTAAAAGAAACTAAAATATATATTATTATTCACTTAATTTTTAAGAGATTTTCGCAAATTAAAATATTTATAAAAAATGTTTAAATAAATATATATTCAACAATTTAAATATGTAAAAAAAAAAAAAAAAAAAAAAAAAAAAAAAAAATGTATATATAGATATAATTATTATTATCCTATTTTTTTAACTTTTTAATTATTAAATTTATTAATAAATACAATTATTTAGAAGAAGTAGATTTTTATTTTTGAAATTAATAAATATAATAATATTATTATGAATTATCATTATTATTATGATTATATTATTATTTATATATTTATTCTATTTATTATTATTATTATTATTATTATTATTATTTTTTAGCAAAATTTATATTAATTAATTTTGTTATTTTTTAACTAACTCTCCATTATTATCGTTTAATATAATATAATAGATAAATATTATTTGATTTGATTTTCAATAGTAAATCGAGAAAAAATATTACTTAAGTACATATATATATAAACTAGGTATTTAATTTTTAATAATATAATAAAAATGTAATATATTACTTTTTTTTTTCTTTTTTTTTCTTTTTTTTTTTTTTTATTTTATCATTATTATCATTATTATTAAATTATTATTATTATAATTATTATTTTTTTTTTCATCATTCTATGATAAAATTTTTTCATTTAATAATGAGGATTAGGTAAAGTTTATTATTTAATTAATAATAATAATAATAATAAAAAAAAGGAAATAAGAAAAATAATAAGAAAAAATAAAATATATAATAAATATTTAAAAAGGTTTTATATTAAAAAAAGATAATAATAATAATATATATATAGTATTAAATAAATTAGATGAAAAATCCATTTTGACATTTTTAAGAATTTTATAATATAAAAATTATAAATAATTTTTCATTTGGTCAAATTTTTAAATTTTAGAATCTATAATAAAATTAAATTAAAAGTAAAGTAAAATAAATAAATAAATATATATACAAAAAAAAAAAAAAAAAAAAAAATAGATATAATAAAATATGGTGGAATCAAAAGTAGAGAAAAAAGATGCTCCAAAAGAAGTTGAAATAAAAGAAGAGATAAAAGTAAAAAAAAGTGTAAAAGAAACGAAAGAGGCCAATGGAACTACTGATAAATCCAGTAATAAAGAAAATACCAATATAAAAATTAATTTAAAAGAGAATGAAAAAGGAAAAGATAAAGACAAAGAAAAAAATAAAGAGGAAGATAAAGATAAAAATAAAGAAAGTACAGAAAAAAAGGATCAACTTAAAGAAGACGATATAGTAATGTATTTCTTATAAAAAAAAAATAAAATAATAAAGAATATAATAATTATAAATAATTATTTAATTGTTTAATTTTAAATTTAATTTTTTGATTTTTAGATTTTTTTTTTTTTTTTTTAGAGTTTTTTTTAATTAAATTTAAGATGAAATTTATGAATAACTGAATTTATTTTATTTTCCCACTTATATTATATCTATAAATTTTATTAATTATTTCTATATTATTAATCAATTATTATTATTATTATTATTTATTTATTTATTTATTTTTATAATTATTATATTATTGCTTTATATTATTATTTTATATTATTAAAAAAAAAAAAAAAAAAAAAGCCCACACCTCAAAAATTAAAACAAGCAGAAGAAGAACTTGCAGAATTAATTAGTATGAAAAGAAAAGTGGATAGAAATCTAGTAAATATTTTTATATTATTGACAAATATATATATAATATGATGAAAAAGCATTTAAAATTTAACAATTTAGAAATGTAATAATATCAATATTAAAGTTGAGAAATACATAATTAATTCTAATATATATTTATATTTATATTATAATTATTTTGTTTTTATTATATATATATAATATATTTTATTTTTTTTTTTACTATTATTATTTTTTTATTTTTATTTTTATTTTTATTTTTCCTTTTTTTTTTTTTTTTTTTTAATGAATAGGTTAATCTTGAAGCAAGTATTTATTCTTTTGAAGGAAATTATTTGGAAGAAACATCACAATTTGGAAATATTATTAAAGGTTTTGATGGTTATATGTCTAATAGACCAGAAAAAAAGAAAATAAAATTTACAGAAGAGGACAGATTATTTTCACAGTCATCAGCGACGTATCAAGCTGTAATATATTTATATTATTATTATTATTATTTATAATATAAATTTATTATTTTTTTTTGAACAAGATAAATTATATACTATATACTATAAATATATATATATATATTTTTTTTAAAAAAAAAAAGAAAGAAATTTTGAAAATTTCATTTATAAAATATATAAATATAAAGTTGAATTTTTATTGAATTTAAATTTTAATTAATTTATAAATAATTATAATGAATTTATATAGGCTTTAGAAATTAAGAAAAGAGAAGAAGAAAATATTCAAGAAGGACATCATAAGAAAGTTTCAATAAAAAAGAAAGGAATTAAAGATAAAACAAAGAAAGAATAAAAGTTTTTTATTTTATTTAATTTTATTTTTATTAATTTTAATTTTAATTTTAATTTTATTTTTTTTTTTTTTTAATTATATAATTAAATTATTACATATTTCTATATAATAAATATACATATATATATATATATTTTATTATTTATTCATTTATTTAATATTATTATTTTACAATTATATAAAAAAAAAACTTATTTATTTTATTTTATAAACTATTGTACTTTAAAAATTGTAAATTTGAAATCTTAATTTTCAAAACTTTTTAAAATTCCCCAAATATATTTTATAAACTATTGTACTTTAAAAATTGTAAATTTGAAATCTTAATTTTCAAAACTTTTTAAAATTCCCCAAATATATCAACTAAATTTATTATTATTATTATTATTATTATTATTATAATAATTAATTTTTTTATTTTGTACACGTAATTACACGAACATATATATATATATATATATATATAAATTTAATTATTTGAACAATTATTTAATAAAGCAAATATCAAAATTGTTTTTATATTTTATTTATATTCCACATATATCTATTATATAATTATATAATTAAATAATTTTTTTAAATATATATTTTAATAATGTAAAAAAAAAAAAAAAAAAAAAAAAAGCAGGAATTATTATTTGTATTCTATATTGATAATAATAAATATAATTATAAAATATTAAAAATATCTTTATTAAGAATACCTAAAAATTATAATTATAATATAATAAGAATTATTTATAGTATTATTTTTATTAAAATACTCTTATCCATTTAGTATATAATTTTGTGGTATTTATTATATCAGTATATTCGTAGGTAAGTATATCAGTACACATAATAGTTATGAATTATAATTATTTAAGTAAATATATATATATGGCATATGGCATCTTTTATAAATATTATTTTTATCATTTCTAATATGTAAGTTTAATCTATTTTCTTGTTTGTTAGTTGACTTAATTTATAATAATAAAAAAGAACTTTTGAATTATTTAAAAATATAATATTTAAATATATATATGAAAGTAGCAAGAACAAAAACAAAAATATTTCAATATTTTTTGAATTTTCATTCATTTCTTATATAATTTTATGTTATTTTAATATTATAATTCATTAACTATTATGTACACAAATACAACTTATCTATTGATATAATAAAAAAGTATTATATTATATATATATATTTTCATATATTTATATATATTTATATTTTATATGGAGTATGTAATTTTATAAATATTGTTTTATTATTTTTAGTAGTCGATTCAATATATTTACTTGTGTTTATTAATTAACCTGATTTATAAAAAAAAAAAAAAAAATTTAATTATTTTAAAATATATAATTTATAATATGTTAAGAATTGGATTTTATATGCGAACTTGATTAAATGAAAAATGAATATTATATATTTAAGAGTTACAAAGAGTTAACAATTTTTCAATAATTTAGTTTACATGCATTTAATGCATTTATATATGGGGAGTGTGCATTTCGAAAATTTTTATTACAAAAATTTGTATTTTGTTGTATGGCTTAAATATTTTTAATTTTAAGCCACTTAATTTTATTAAAAATTTAATAAAAAATTTTTTAGTCATAATAAACGTTTGTCTTAATTATTTTTATTATTATTTAAAAATTTATTTATTCATTTATAATTTATTTATTTATTCATTTATTTATTTATTACATTATAATACGCCATGTTTTCCGAAATACACTACAACAAAATACAAATTTATGTAATAAAAATTTTCGAAATGATACCCCCCCTTTTGTTGTAGTGCATTTCGGAAAACATGGCGTATTATAATGTAATAAATAAATAAATAAATAAATAAATTATAAATGAATAAATAAATTTTTAAATAATAATAAAAATAATTAAGACAAACGTTTATTATGACTAAAAAATTTTTTTTAGAAAATTAAATAAAAATATATATATATATATATATATGATTACTACATATATATAATAATTATTATATTTTTTTTATTTTATTTTAAATATTATTAATTATTATTAATACATTAATACCTTGTTTATATTATCAACAGAAAATACAGATTGAATAAAATAAAATAAAATAAAATAAAATAAAATAAAATAAAATAAAATAAAATAAAATAAAATAAAATAAAATAAAATAAAATAAAATAAAATAAAATAAAATAAAATAAAATAAAATAAAATAAAATAAAATAAAATAAAATAAAATAAAATAAAATAAAATAAAATAAAATAAAATAAAATAAAATAAAATAAAATAAAATAAAATAAAATAAAATAAAATAAAATAAAATAAAATAAAATAAAATAAAATAAAATAAAATAAAATAAAATAAAATAAAATAAAATAAAATAAAATAAAATAAAATAAAATAAAATAAAATAAAATAAAATAAAATAAAATAAAATAAAATAAAATAAAATAAAATAAAATAAAATAAAATAAAATAAAATAAAATAAAATAAAATAAAATAAAATAAAATAAAATAAAATAAAATAAAATAAAATAAAATAAAATAAAATAAAATAAAATAAAATAAAATAAAATAAAATAAAATAAATAGTAGAATATTAAATATAAGTACAGATTGAATAAAATAAAATAAAATAAAATAAAATAAAATAAAATAAAATAAAATAAAATAAAATAAAATAAAATAAAATAAAATAAAATAAAATAAAATAAAATAAAATAAAATATAATATAATATAATATAATAAAAAAAAATATAATAATTATTTTATATATATAGGAATCTTATATATTTTAATTTTTTCATTTATTTTTCTAAAAAAAAAAAAATTTAGTTATAATAACGTTTGTCTTTTAATTATTATATTTTATTATAGTAAATAAAAAAATTTAAATGAAAAGTAAATAATTTTAATTATTTATAATTCATATTTTCATAAACGATATATATATATATATTAATTTAAATGATATAAGAATTAAAAATTAAAACAATAAGAGTTGAATAATTGATCCTATTAAAATAATTAATTATTTGCATAGTAATATTTATAATGTTTGATCAATATGAATCAATTATTATTAAAATATATAATAATAACAATTATAATTTTAATAAAATAATAAAAATCTTTTATTGAATTTAATATTTTTAATAACATAATTAATTTTGAAAAGAATATTGATATTAATAAAATTTATAATAATATAATATTGATATTGATATTAATAAAATTTATAATTATATAATATTGATATTGATATTAATAAAATTTATAATTATATAATATTGATATTGATATTAATAAAATTTTAACTAGTATCAAATAAATCGGTTTTTGTTATAAATTACTTAATAAAAATAACTAAAAGATAGTTTCTATTAAGATTATTAAATAAACACAATAGGTAAATAAATTTGTATTTTTCTAGCATTTTTTTAAATTAAGATTATTTAATTATTATTTAAACGATTATAAATATAAATTTAAAATAAATAAATTTTTATTTTTCTAGCATTTTTTTAAATTAAGATTATTTATTTTAAATTAATATTTATATCGTTTAAATCAATTAAACATTCTTTCCATAATTTAAATAATTCATTTCTGTTGCATCCATTATAAAATAAATTTATTTCCTTACTTTTGTAATTTTCAATTAAAATTTTAATTTCATCAGTTGCACTAAATATTTTTTGCTTTTTTTTCCAATTTCCTTTAGTTCTCCTTTGATAATCATTATAAGATAAGTTTTCTTCTTCTTTTAATATATATATTAATTTATAAAATAAAGGTTTATTTGGAAATATATTATTTAAGTAGCTATTATAAGATTCTGATGCATTGTTTGTTAAATGCTCTATATTTTCATAATAATTCCAATTATTAACATTATACTTAAGTAAATAATTTTTATTAAAATATTCTAAGAATTGCAGAAAATTATTATACTTTTTTTTTTTTTGACAAATTCTTTTTATTATAATATAAATATCAAATATATAGTTAGGGTTTATAAACGATAAGTTTGAAATAGCTTTATAATAAATATATACATCATTATTATTCTTCACTTCATGATAACATAATATATTTTTTTGTTTTTCTAATGATCTTTTGTAATGCCAAACACAATATTTAATATTTATATTGGGAAAAACTTTTTTTGCGGCATTAGATATACCTTGTTCAAAATCACAATGAAAATTAATTGTAGTAATTAATGTATTACTCCTAAATTTATTTGCATTTTTTTTTTATTTCTTTAAATAATGTTTCATATGTAGATTGTTTTTTATTTTTTAATATAAAAATGGAAGTAGTGTAAAACATATTAAATTCCCCAACATAAGTTCTTGTTATAAATAACTGATAACTAAATTTCGGTGCTCAATAAAATGTACCGTCCGCAAATAAATTTTTATGATAATTCGAAAATAAATATGCTTAGAATGGTGATTGAAAGATTATTAGATCAGTATTTTTAAATATCATAAAATTTTCATTTCTTTTCGTTTTATAATATTCTGATTCAATGGGAATATCATCAAAACTTTTTATGTTTGGAGGAAATTGTTTATTTATATTTCTTATTATTTGGGATCTAATTGTACTATATTCGGGACATATAAGTCCCATTTCTTGAGAAATGGCATTAAATATATGTTTAGGTTTTATATCCATAGGAATTGAATTTTTCTTAATTTCTTCCTTAATTTTATGCTTTGCTACTGATATAGACACATCAATTTCTTTTTCGAGATGGTTATGTAAACTTTCATATTTTAAAACCTCCTTTTTATCATTTAAAATAATTAAAGATTTACATTTATTTAAAGTCTTATATTCAGTGCATCTATAAATTTTTGATTTATCTTTCCTTTGAAATGAAAAATTAGATTTGTGTTTTTTATTAATAATAATTTGTTCATTTCCTCGATTTGTTTCATTTATTTCAATTTCTATATTGTCTTCTATTAATAATTAAAATTTTTCAATAAAATATTTTAATAAATATACTTTTAAATGCTTTGAAACTTTTTTTTTTTTTTAATATTTAAAATAATAAACCTTTTTTTAATTAATTATATAATTATTTAAATAATTATTTAATTATTAATTATTTATTATTTCTTTATTTACTATTTTATTTATTTATTTTTATTTTTTATTTTTTATTTTATTTTATTTTTTTTATTTTTTAATGCTTAAAAAATAAAATGTTTATTTATTTTTATTTTATTTTTCAATGTTTAAAATAAAATAATAAAAGTTTTCTTATTTCTTATTTTTATTTTATTTTTTAAGCATTAAAAAATAAATGTTTATTTATTTTTTATTTTATTTTTCAATGTTAAATAGAAATACCTAACCTAATTATTATTTATTGAAGTGTTGTATTTCGCCAAAAGTTGAATTTCGTCCAGTTGAATTTCACCAAATTCTTGGTGGCTTATAAATTTTCGTCATAAAATATCACCACATTTATTATTCACGCCATATTGTGAATATATGGCTTTTTAAAAATAGTAGAAAAAGCCACAAAATTATGATACAATTAGATATACGCCCCACGTAAGATTACGTGTTTGAAAATTTTTGAGAATTGTAATTTTATTTATTTAATTAATTAATTATTATTCATTAAATTTTTAATAAAATTAAGTGGCTTAAAATTAAAAATATTTAAGCCATACAACAAAATACAAATTTTTGTAATAAAAATTTTCGAAATGCACACTCCCCACAACAAAATACAAATTTATGTAATAAAAATTTTCGAAATGACACCCCCCCTTTATATATATATATATATATAATATGGCTTATTTAATAAATATAATGTAGTATAATGTATCTAAATAATGTATAAAATGAATATTCACAAATTTTAACAATTCTTAACATAATATATATTATATATATATATATATATATATATTTATTATAATAAAATTTAAGAAAACTTTATGAAAAGATCAAAAAACAAAAACAATAACATTTTGACATATATATATATATATTTTTTTTTTTTTAAATAATTATTGTTTAAAATAAAGTTTTACTAAATAATCTCAAAAAATTAATAGAGCACGAGCTATATTTAATGTATGGGGAGGTTGCATTAGGCCATTTTCAAGTGATATATATAAATATGTGGCTTTAGCTATATATATTTATGCTACATTTTAATTCTTTTATTTAAATATTAAATATTATTAATAAAAGAATATATAAAAATATAAATTATAAAATAAAATAAAATATAATGAATATTGAATGTAATAATATAAAAATACAAGTATATAAAATAAAATAAAATAAATATTTACTATTATTTTTTATTAAAGAATATTAAAGACAATTTATTTTTAAATATAAAATGTTTTATTTAATTATATATGTTAGAAAGCAAAAAAATAATTTATATTTAATGAGATTATTAACAATCAATAATATTGTTTAACATATTAAATTACATCATTAATTGAATATAATAAAAATGTAAAAAATTTTCATTTCGAAAAAACATTGATCTTTAATATTCTTTAATAAAAAATAATAATAGATATTTATTTTATTTTATTTTATTCAATCTGTACTTTATATTCATATTCTACTATTTATTTTATTTTATTTTATGTGCTTATATTATTACATTCTGAACCTAGTGCGTTTCGTAAATTGTGCATTTCACAATATGGCGTATTTTATATATGGCTTGTTTTTAATATTTAAATAAATAATAAATATTCTTTTTTTTATATATATAATTTATTAATATTCAATTATATTAAGTAAACAAATAAATAAAATAATAAATAGATGAATTAATGAATTAAATAAATGAATAAATAAAATAATAAATAAATAAATAAATAAATATTGGGAGTATTTTGGAAAATGTGGCGTTTCAAAAATTTAATAAATAAATTAATAAATAAATAATTTTAATAAATATTTTTGAGAAAATATTTTATTTTTTAAAAACAAATATTAAAAAAGTAATAATACATTTATTTCTAAACCTGATATATAATTGTAGGTTAAAAAATTTATGACATTAAATTACAGCAATATAATGCCACATTAGAATATACAACTTTTTGAAATGAAGTGCTAAGTAATAAATAATTGAACAATAAATTAATAAATAAATAAAATAATTAATAAATATATAATAAATAAATTAATAATGAAATAAATAAATGAACAATAATAAATGAATGGACAGAAAGTAAAATAAATTGATTAAAATAAATAATTAAATATATCCATAGTTAATAAATAATGTTTAATTAATAAATAATCAATCAATCAATAAATAATTAAATTTATATAAACATAGTATATATAATAAAGAATAAATAAAGGAAACTGATTTACCTATATCATGAATCCATGTGGATTGTAAATATGATGTATTATTATTTATTATTTATTTATTATTTTACTTTATTTTATTTTAAATAATAAATAATAAATAATAAATAATAAATAATAAATAATAAATAATAAAATAATAAATAATAAAATAATAAATAATTGAATAATAAATAATAAATAATAAATAATAAATAATAAATAATAAATAATAAATAATAAATAATAAATAATAAATAATAAATAATAAATAATAAATAATAAATAATATAATAAATAATAATAATAATAAATAATAAATAATAAATAATAAATAATAATAAATAAAATATACCATAAATCTAATTTTTACTTATTAAAAATATTATACAAATAAATATTTGTATAATATTTTTAATAAATTTAACCGATAATAAACAAATTCTTATTATTTATATTGAAATTTTTATTTATTTATTTATTTATTTATTTATTTATTTTTATTTTTTAAATCAATTAGTTTTGTTGGAATAGTTGCTTATTAAACTTCATAGAAGAATTTATTAAAATGAATTTTTTTTTATTTGATTTAAATAATATAAAATAACTGATTTCTCTTTCTAATTTTTTTTTATCATAGAATTATTTTAAAAAAAAAAAAAGAGATTAAAAAAATTAATATTAATAAATAATTATTATATATAAATTTCTTTATTCTAATTTTTTTTATATTTTATTTTTATTTTTATTTTATTCTAATTTTTTTTTATATTTTATTTTTATTTTTATTTTATTTTAAATTTTTTTATATTTTATTTTTATTTTTATTTTATTCTAATTTTTTTTTATATTTTATTTTTATTTTTATTTTATTTTAATTTTTTTTATATTTTATTTTTATTTTTATTTTATTCTAATTTTAAATAAAAAAAAAATTAATAATGTATTATTACCATATAAAGTAATATTAAAATATCATTGAAAGTGTTATAAAAAACATTTTTTAAAATTATAAGTCAATAATAAATAAAGTTTTTTTGTGATCAATTATAAAATAATTACAAAAAAGGATTAATTAGTGAATAATAAATAATACTTCATAACTTTTTTTTTTTTTCTTTAATTTTTAATTTTATTTTGATTTTTTTTTAAAGAAAATTTACTATATAAGGAAAGTAATCAT
The DNA here is from genome assembly GCA_016946835.1 of Neocallimastix lanati (nom. inval.). NCBI lineage: Eukaryota > Fungi > Neocallimastigomycota > Neocallimastigomycetes > Neocallimastigales > Neocallimastigaceae > Neocallimastix > Neocallimastix lanati (nom. inval.). The sequence goes on along the minus strand of JACVTC010000023.1, from coordinate 310,575 downwards.
ATTATTTTTATATTAATTAAAAATTAAATGAAAAGTTTTTAATTTTTAATTATAAATTTATAAATTATTCCATATAGTACAAAAATTATTGGTGTAAAGATAAATTAATAGTTGGCTAAAATTTTTAACATTTCCTTTATTTATAAATGATATTTAATAGATAAATAAACAATTTTTTTTTTTTTTTTTTTAAAAAATAGATTCAATAAAATATAATAAATAAAATTTGCAACAAATTTATTAATAAATTCGAAGAAACTTTATTATCTAGAAAAATTAAAATGTGTTTATCTGTCATACATTTTATAAATTAAAAGTTTTTTTTTTTAATAAAATGTGTTGATGAAATGTGTTTTTTTTTTTTTTTTTTTTTTTTTTTTTTTTTTATTTTTTTTTATTTTTTTTGTATTTGTAGTAAAGCAAAAGAATGAAAAAAAAAATGTGATGTATTATTTAATTAAATTTAATGAAAGACGAAATTATCATTATAGAGATTTAATTAATAAATATTAAAAAGAAAACAAATAAAATTATGTAATTTATTATTACTATTATTTTGTTTTAATAATTTTTATTTTTTTTTTTTTTTTTCTTTTTTTTTTTTTTGATTTGGTTTTAAATAAAATTTTTTATATATGTGAAATCCTCAGTATTAAAATATATTAAGTATATTTTGTAAATATTTATGCATTTATAATATCGTATTTGACCAATTTTTTTTTATTCTGCAATAATCATTCTCCCATTTACCGAATATTTTTGTTTATTTATATAGATAAAGATAGTTACTTTTATAAAACAAAATAATATATATATTGATATATTTATGTTATATATTTTTTCTATATCAAATTATATCCATCAATTATGTAATACAATTTTTAAGTTTGACCAAGATAGTCCCTAAATTTTTAATTATATTTTTTTTTTTTTTTTTTTTTTTTTTTATCCATTAATATTTATCTGGTAACATTCAAATGAATATACTTTAAAAATTTAAATGATAGTAATATTAATAATCATATTTGTAATAATACTAAATAATTATATTTTTTAATAATTATATTTATTATAATAGCAATAATAATAATAGTAATAGTATTAGTGAAAAGGACCCTATTCCGAATTTAAAAATATATCAATATATATGATTAAATAATAATTATAAAACTGTCCCCCTTTCATATTAATAAGGAAGTTCATTTCATTAAATATAAAACAACCAATAAAATATGAGTAATTTTTAAAACATATTTTTAATTAGGATTAACTTTAATTATATTGATTTACAATGTATATATGTATATACACTTTTATTATACATACGCATTAATGAAATTACTATAGAGTATGTGCTATACTATTAAATATTATATGAATTTATATTAATGGCTTTATTAATTTAATAATTTAAAAATTTAAATATTTAAATATAGTTTTTTTTTAAAGTATCTATTATTAAAATAACAAAAGTTGAAATGATTAACCAATTATTATTAATAGTAATTAATAAAATATTAAAGTATATCATCATCATCATTATCGTATCTACATTTTTTACACTTTTAAATAATAAATAATAGATAATAAATAATAAATAATAAATAACAAATAGTAAATAATTAATAGTAAATAATATTCATTATAAAAAATATAGTAAATAATAGTAATAAAAATAAATAATTAATAACTTTTTTTTTTTTTTTTTTTTTGTTTTACTATTATCTGAAAGAAAAAATATCTTTTACAAAAGTTTTTTTTTTTTTTTTTTTTTTTTAATTTAGTTTATTTATTTTATATTATTTACCTTTATTTTATTTTATTATTACGATACTGACAGATTTTGATTAATTAGTTAATTTTTTTTTTTTTTTTTTAAATATTTACAATTAATATAATTTTTTTTTTTTTTTTTTTAATAATTTATTACTTTATTACTTTTATTAGAAAAAAAAAGGTAATAGTTTTCAATAAGATTGAAACAACTGATGAATAACTAAAAAAAAAAAAAATTTTTTTTTATACAATTATTATTTTAATCATTGTATATATACATATAATTAATTATTCAATAATTACAAAACTTTTATAAATTATATATATCTATATATCTATATATATCTATATATATTATTTTTTTTTAAGATCTAAAAAAAAAAAAGAACGTTTTATATCGCATTTTTTTTTTTTTTTTTTTTTTTTTTAGGGTTTTCGAATTCATATTGAAAAAAGTAATTGCAAAGAAGCAAATATTTAATTTTATTATTATTATTATTATTATTATTATTATTATTTTACTTTTTTTTTTTATATTTTATTCTTTGTTTTTTGAAATAGCTCCTTTATAGATTAAGTCAGTGTAATCGTTGGATGTATAAGAGTAACCAAATTGTTGGGACTGAAATTCTTTACCATCTTCTAAGGATAATGGTGAAGTATTAGTATAATTTTTAATAATAGGTTTAGTATTAGGATAAATTCCGGAGTCTTTAATATAGGCTTTACTGGCCTTATTAATGTATTTTCGATCCATGGAAGGATAGTTATAAGAGGACATATTAATATAAGTATTTTGACTACTATTACCATTTTTATAATTGGCAGATGTGACATCAACGGAATAATTACCACTATGGTTATTGTTGTAATTATTATTTTTATAATAGTCACTACCAATACCTTTGGTGGGAGTACTACCACTAGATCCATGTTTAGTGCCTGGACCATTGACTCCATATTTAAAGATAAGAGCATCGGTAGCTAAAATCAATACAAATACTGATTTAAGACAATGGAAAATAGTAGTTGAACTTCCGAGGTCAGCATTTTCAGGATAAAGAGTACTAACAATATACAAAACAGAAAGAATAAAACTGACAGTATCCACAGCAATTAAAATTGTGTAACTTGAATTTTTAATGTAACTAGTGATACTTTCGTTATTGAAAGTACCATTTTTATTTTTTCTTTTAACAAAATATATAATAAATATAGTACAAATAACATCAGCAGCAGCCATCGTTCCAAAAGCAACACCATGACATTTTCTGGATATTTCAGTATTTAAGTAACCTTCTATCATACGGTCATAACCATCATATAATCTTGCACCAGCGAAAGGTATTAAGAGTATTAAAATGATAGCTTTAATAATTTTTACTGCTTTTTCCTTAGATAAGGCTTCCATTTTAATTAAATTCAAATATGGAATAGCATATTCACAAATGACCCAAAAGAATTCTTCAATAAAGAAAGGATATACCTTAGTATGAATATCATGTTGACTTTTTTGACAAATGTAACCTAAAGTAGTATGTTCTATGATGGCTCCTATTAAACCGGCAGTAGCAGCATAGAATAATACTCTCCAGTATTTTCCATTACCTACATGAATATACATTAAAGATACCAATATAAATTGAATTATAAATGTAAAGAAAAAGGTATCTTTAGTTTGAGAGTTAACCCCTTGAAACCAAGTTTCATAATCCTTATTGTTACAAGTATTAGCTCCTGGGGAATTTTTATTCATTTTTACATCCATTTTTGATTATTTATAAATTTATTTAATTATTTAGTACAGTATTTTGGGTTTATTATATTTAATTTTTATTTTTATTTTTTATTTTTAATTATTAAATAAAATAAGTTTATATATATATATATAAATTTACAATTTTTTTTTATTATTATTGTTACTTTTTTAACAATTTATTCTATATATTTTTATATATTTATAATCTATATATAATCCTTTATCAAATTTTTTTATTTTATTTTATTAAATTAATAAGATAATAATCTTATATAGTATTTAATAACAAAAACAATAATAATAATTTTTCTTTTATTTAATTTTTATTTAATAAATTATTATTTTTTAAAAAAATCTTATAATTATTAAATAATAATAAAATAAAAATAATAATTTTTTTTTATATTATTTAATTATTTAAATATATATATTTTTATATATATTTTTATTTTTGATTGAATTTTTTTTAGCAATTAAAATAAAAAAAAAAAATAAAATAAAAACATCGGGATGTTTTTCAAGTATTTATAGTTTTTTTTTTTTTTTTTTTTTTTTTTTTTTTTTTTTTTTTTTTTTTTTTATTTTCACGTTTTAAAAATAAAAATACAAATAAAAATAAAGTTGAAAAGCATCTTCAATTTTTTTTTTTTTTTTTTATTAATTAATTAATTTTAATTATTTTTGAAATTTTTTTTAATTTAAAATATAAATAAAAAAAAATTAAATAATTAAATGGGTTATTTAATTCTAATTAGATGATCATATATTACATTATATTGTTATTATACATTAATCTCTTAGCTCTTTATATTTATATTTATATTAAAATGATTGAAATTTTTTTTTTCTAGTATTCTTTAAATTACAAGAAAATTAACATCACAAAAAATTTAAAATTTGAAAATTTAATTAAATTTTATATTAAAAAATTAAAATAATTAATATATGTATCATAATATATTGTAATATATATAAATATTTTGTTTTTTTAATACAAAAAATTTCGAAATGTAATATACAAATATAGATTTTTTTTTTTTTTTTTTTTTTTTCATTTTTCATTTTTCATTTTTTATTCTAAATTTAATAAAAATAAAATTCACAATTAAAATGATAAAAAAGAAGTTATATATAATATAATACATAATACTATATATTAATTATTAATTAATTATTAATTAATTAATAATAAATCAAAAAATTAAAAAAATAAAGAACAAAAAAAAAAAAAAAAACAACAAAAGAAAAAAAAAAAAAAAAAAAAACGAAATAAAAAAAAATTAGAAATTAATGAAAATCAATAAAATTCATTATAATCTTTTTTTAACAATATAACTTAATAATGAACTGATAGACATTTTATAAAATAATCAATTAATAATACCATTTTTTCATCTTTTGACTAATAAAATTAATTAAAAAAAAAAAAAGGAAATAAATCTTTCTTTCAATATCAATGAAAAAAAAAAATTTGAATAAATGATATATTTATTACTAATAATTGCTTAAATCATTTTTAGTTTATCTAAATCAAAATTACATGTGCTATTAAAAGTGATTTTTGAATTGATGATATAATATATTACATGATATATATAAACATATAAACATAGTGAAAACAAAGAAAAAATATTTAAAAAGAAGAAATATTTTTATGAAGAATGAATAAATAATACAGAATAAAATAATATATATAAATATATATATATTTTTTAATTGATACAATGAAAAGAATAATGTATATTTCTTTTTTTTTATATTATTTATTTTTTTTTATTATTGACATAATATTAATCATCGGTAAACATTTTAAGAAATATAAACAGATCTTTTTTGAATATATTAGATAGAATGGAAAGGAAAGATAAAAAAAAAAAAAAGTCCTTGTTTTTTTTTTTTTTCTCTTCTTCTTCTTCTTCAAATTTAATTAATATTTAATTAGGATAAACGAAAAAAGAAAAATTATAATATTTAAAATTTTTATTTTTATTTTTTTTAAAGTTTAAGTTTGTGATTAAAGAAGAAATAAAATTTTAAATC